>QFES01007985.1:0-24890 GCA_003316375.1 Tylopilus plumbeoviolaceoides
GCGTACTTTGACGACCCATATTGGATTGGTCATGATAGCGGTCACAGCACCTGTTACACGCGTCAATACCCGTCGGCAACGCAAAAGGACAGGCGGCGAACTTGCTTGGGCGGAACAGAGAAGGTAAGTAGCGGGGGACAAGCGAAAGTGTGGGTCGTCGCCCGAAGCGCGTTTCTTGAGCATGTTGTAGCTGGCAACACGGACGGTGAGCAACGAGACGCGTTCCGGGTGGGCGAAGGTTCACGAACAAGAGAAAGTAGAGGCCCCAACTGGAGGCGTTGCCTGCGATGTTGGGGCCTACGCCTCGGTACAGGCCTTTCCAGCCTTGTTCTGCGTGTATGCTGCGCAGAGAGTACCATATTTGCTTCCCGATGCCGGCCTGTGGTTGGGCAGTCGATACTTGGAACTTGACTTTGAGAAGGTCGAGCGGGTGCATGCAGAGGACGGCAACGACGCCTGCGCCAAGTCCCGCTGCGGCATGGTCCTGGAAAAGTGTGAATGAGGAGATGGCAAACAAGAAGAAATGTGCGTACCAAAGCAGCTGTCGGGAAGAAGCTGGGCGTTGTCATTTGAAGAGCGTCTTACATAACCGACAATGATCAACCTGAAAGACTCGGCCAGTCACGATCGGTTAGTTTCTCATGTCCCAAGATCAATTCTTTCCTCCCATCGGCCAGCTCGCGAAAAAGACGGACGACCTGCCAGAGGAACCCATCACCTTCGATGGCGACGTCCAAGAAGAGAGACCACTGGAGGAGGTCGAATCGCTCTGCATGCAATGCGGAGAGCAGGTGAGACGTGACCCTTCCAAGTTGAAGCTCCCCGTCTAGGTCGGGCGCCCTGGTGTTGCCCCTCTAACTCATACCCGGTGATGTCGATCGCAGGGAACGACCCGCATGATGCTCACGTCCATTCCGTACTTTCGGGAAGTCATCGTGATGAGCTTCCGATGCGAACACTGCGGTGCGACCAACAACGAAATCCAAACTGCGGGTGCCATCCGAGGTGCGTCTCATTCCAACTCCGAGTCACCAACTTGCTGCTGGGACATTGTCTGTGTTGGGTTGGTACTAACGCACCCCGTTGCAGAACTCGGCGTGACGTATACTCTCAAGGTGCTTCACAGAGGCGACCTCGATCGTCAGATCGTGCGCTCGCAAGCGTGCGAGATCACTATCCCAGAGTTTGAGCTGACGCTTCCCCCGAACGAGAGAGGACAGCTCACGACCGTCGAGGGTCTCTTGCTTAACATCGTCACTGACCTTGGCGCCGATCAACCACTCCGACGGATACAAAACGAGGCCGCTTACAACAAGATCCAGGAAATCATCGATGGACTCAGGGAGGTCATAGACGATGACGATGAGCAAGGCGAGCAAAATGACGGCAAGCCAGTCGTCCAGAAACTCAAAGACGATCTGGTCAAAAAGGCGATAACGATTACACTGGACGATCCGTCCGGAAACTCGTTTTTGGAGTTTGTCGAGAGAATGGCAGATCCCAAGTGGAGTCTCAAAACTTATACTAGGACTGTGGAGCAAGCAGCTAGATTGGGACTGGTCGTACAAGATGAAGGAACGAAAGGCTCAGCGGAGCATGAAGGGGATCTGAAAGGCGCGGAAGGAGCAGGCGATGGCCTCGAGGAGCAGAATGACGAGATCTTTGAGTTCCTGGGAGTGTGCCCGCGTTGCGGACGTGCACTCGCGACTCGGATGAAGAAAGTATCTATACCCTATTTCAAGGCAGGTGGTATTTGCATTTACAATCCGTCAGACCCAATGAAAATCATTACAGGAAACGCTGATCATGTCGACGAACTGTGAGAGCTGTGGGTATCGAGACAATGAGGTCAAAGCTGGCTCAGCAATCTCAGAGAAGGGGAAGAAAATTACCTTGAAGGTCGTTGACAAGGAAGACTTGGGGAGGGATATTCTGAAGGTTGGCTCTTTTCTTCCAGCGGTGCGAAGCGATACCTAATGAATCTCATAGAGCGAGACCGGCGGATTGATGATACCAGAAATTGATCTCGTCCTTCAGCACGGAACGCTTGGAGGTCGGTTTACTACCCTAGAGGGGATCTTGGATCAGGTCTACGAGGAGCTCTCCCAAAAGATACTTCTAACAGGTGACTCGAGTGTGACCGAGGACGAAGACCGCAAAAAGTTCCAACAGTTCCTCGAGGATCTGAACGCAGTTGAGTTGTCGTGATCATCCATGTTCCTGCAGGAGATTCATCCCATATACCTAGATCAAACAGGTAGAGCGAGAATTTACCCTCATTATCGACGATCCTGTGGCGAACTCATACGTACAAAACATATACGCACCGGACCCCGATCCAAACATGACAATCGAATCCTACGAGAGGAGCTGGGAGCAAAACGAAGAGCTAGGCCTGAACGACATGAAAGTAGAGTCTTACAGCGGAGACGAGCCAGTGGAAGGCGATGAGAGACGTCATGATTAATCAACATGATGTTCCTGGGGGTTGACCGAGAAGTGGCTCGGATGCTGGAACCCAGAGTACAGAAGTTTTCACATCTAGAAGTCCGTTTGATGTCACCTCCAAGTAAGAACTCCCTTTAGCCGTAGTCTCGGTACCAGACGTTGTGGTGAGACCGATAGCTGTGCTTCTGAGTTTCAACGTGTACTAGTACTCGCCTGCTCGCGTCCTCGGTCCGGTTTTAAAATTGTCTTTTCGTTCCCAGTGATACTTGGTATTCATTAACATTCCTTGCTTAACGGGTTCCGGTCTGCCATTCCACTCCTTCAAGCTCTCACGTCCGCCTTACTCCCGACCATGTCCATTTCCTCTCTCTGCATGTCCCTCGTACTGTGGCTCTCCCTCGCGTCGCTCCCGGGGACACTCCTCTGGCCTACAGTACCCATCGTCTCCGCCGCCTCGATCGGACACGAGTTGACAAGGCGACAAGTCAGCATCGGATTTCCCGCCACACCGCCCTCGCAATGCTCCTCCAACTGCAGCCCAGTCAACAACGAGATCGGTCTGGTGAGTCGTTCGACCCCCTCCCGTGTCGGAGTTGCAATCTCTCGACGCTCCCCGGCGTCGGTTTCATGTTGACGTGCTATTTCTTTTCTGTCCAACCTTAGGGATGCCCCGTCACAGCATGCTGCACGACCACGTTCGAATCGCAGTACTACACCTGCCTCGAATGCATCGGCACGGCGCTCCACGTAGCCAACTATTCCAACTATCAAAATAGCCTCAACCGTACGCACACTGCTGCCGACTCCTCACGCAATGGATTCACTGACGTGCACCCTCTTTTTGAACATGACAGTGCTGTACACGACCTGTGTGGACATTGGCTTCGTCTTGCCCCGGATGGAGCTGCCAGGGCAGAGCAATTCGACTACAGGCTCCGCATCTGTGACAGCTCTCTCCCCCGCCGGATCAGGTACTCCGATGACGTCGGCAACGGGCGCGGCGGTCGGTGCTACGTGGCATATTGTATGGGCAGAGGTATGGATCGGCGCGGCGCTCCTTCTCGGCGTTGTTGCGATGTGGTAAATCGGAGGGGGGTGTTTGGGCAGGGCATGTGTATTAATATCCACCGGACTCTTGCGCAGGCATAACGCTTCCAGGACTTTCTACCTTACACCTTCGGCTAGTATTCTTGGGTCGGACTTGTTACCCACGTACTCATGGACACATGCAGTTCTCGGAGGAGGGCTGTATCGGGTTGTATATGACACCACATTGAGATAAAGGTTACACACTCAGCTATACAACGAGCAATGAGCAGCTTTAAATACCTTCGTTTAGCTTAGGCTACAAACGCGCATCCTTTGGCATCTTCCGAATCGCCTGTCGAACACCTAGATCACCCAGTACATCCTCTGCACCAGCGAGGATAGCATCGAACGGTGACGTCCGGTGAAACTGTGGCGAGTGGTTAATTCGTACAGGCCGATAAAAAGAGTGGAGGGTAAAATTGACGCACGTTCTCAATGATCTTGCCCATTCCACCCATTGTAATACCCCGCCCGCCAAAGATCTGCGTTGCATCTTCGGCTGTTTCTCTACTTGAACGCGAGATGAACCTACACGCCGGGACAGTTAGTAGGCATGTGAGCAAACGGAGCCCACATTGGACGTACTTTTTAAGGAGGGCAATGGGCCCTGCCAGCTTATCCGACTGCTCCCCATAGTTCATCTGCAATCAAAATAGTTGAAACGGTCAAAGCGATCCAAGGCAGCGCGACCCACGTTATTCATCTGGTGGGTAATGTTCTCCATCCACGCTTGACATGCCTCCACACGCTCAATCATCAACGAAAGCTTGGCGCGTATAACGGCCTGAGAGTGGAGAGGCTTCTTGAACGCGATGCGTTGATTCGTCCACCTGACGGACGGTAAGCAACTCATCAAGGCTATAAAGTCGCTGATCACAAACTTGAGGCACTCCTCTACAACCACCCGTTGCGCACCCAAGCTCGTAGCAGCCACCATCCAACGTTCATGATTAAAGTTGCTCAGAATGACATACAACCCTTGGCCGACTTTTCCAAGCATGTGCGACGCAGGAACGCGTACACCATCAAAGGTCACGTATGCCGTTCCAGCTGTGGACGAGTATGAAGTTTTGACAGGCCTCGTGGAAACGTTGTCAGATCGGGGAATGAGGAGGACCAGCGGACCTTGCTGCGAATGGCGTGCACATCAGACCGCAGCAGGAAATAGAAACGAAAGGTACGTACATCGGTCTGACACAGGGTGGTAAAGTAATCCGCAAAGGTTCCATTAGTGATCCACCTGTTCCCAGTCTCAAACGTCGCGCATCAGAAGAGAAATGAAAGAACGGTCGTACTTCTTGGTCCCAGTGACCACCCAATCATCGCCGTCTCTCACTGCAACTGTTTGGACGCCTGCCACATCACTGCCCGCGAATGCTTCCGTGATGGCGAGCGCAATATATTTCTTTCCTCCGAAGATTTCGGGTACATACCGATCTTGGATCTCCTGCGACCCAAAGTTCAGGATAGGGGGCAACGCAATAACGCCACCATTAAGCAATCCATCCACGAAACCGCGCGTCCCGAAGCGAGCCAGTTCGAGATTGAGAATGAGCTACATCGAATATGAGGAGTCGACGTAAGATAGGAAAGCGAATCAGCTAGTACCTCATAAAAATGATCGTATTCCTCTGGCGTGACGGCCCCACCCATGAGGACTCGCCCGCGGAGGTGTTTTCCCGGCCCGATGCGCATCGCCAGGAAATTCATCGTGCTGCCAAGCCATGTATCAGCCTCATCTAGTCGTCGGCCTTCCCGGGTCAGACCATGCATCCAAGAAGAGATATGCGAAACAATTCCCCGTAGCCTAGAAACAAACGCACCTCAGTTTATCCACGAGCGCCTGCGAGATCCGCTTTCCGTTCTCTTCGCACCGCACCGCTTCCGGGTAGACCTCCTCCGTGAAGAACGCCCGCACGGCCTTATGAAACCGGCGGTGTCCGTTGTGGTAATACGGACTGTGGAACCCTGGGCTGAGCCATGTCGGCTCGGCGTATGGGACGCGTGAGAGCGCGCCGGGTGCGGGAGGTGGGATGCGTTCCGTCTGCCCGGTAACGGTGCCGATTTGAAGACGTGCGTATTGTGAGCGAAGCAGGACTTCGTGGCGGTGGAGCCCGAAGAAGACGTCTGTTGCGTCCTTGCCGGCTTTGGGCGGAGTGTCAAGATGAGCAGGTGCAGACAGGGGGCGACGGCTTACCGACGCCGGGGGAGAATAGGACGTTGGCGCCGCCTGGATGGAGTTCTGCAAACCGAGTGAGGTCATAGACTTTGGCATCGATGACGATCCACTATGCGGGAATATGAGCGATGAGTCGTTTGGGTGAAGAGACTTGCCAGGTCGCCTTGCTTGTTGTGCTACGTTTCGATCGAGGTCAGTATCAATCTGCAACGTATGTGGATCGCGTCTACCTGCGTCACCTCGTCAGTGGTAAATTCCTTGGACTGCATACTGAGATTGAATCTGTAGTGTTGCAGCCGTGAACTGCAGTACGTAAGGGTTGCAACATGTGAATGTTCACGCTTCTAAGTAAATACTAACACGTGCGAAAAGTGACAATATTTAACAAAAAGTTAGGTAACAACGTCCGAGAGTACAATCTCCCTTATTCGCATGTTCTAGAGCTGAAACCGCATGATTTAGCCAAGAAATGGCCAAGTGTAAGAGAAACATACCCTGAACAGGAATCCGAGCTAGGCATACGACACATAAGCCAACGCAACACACAGAAATATTTATACGCACATCTTCGGGTGTCAAGCGACCCATAGCCTGTCATCAACACCTCATTGAGCGACTGGACATTACCGAAAAACAAGACAAGACACGTACCGACTCGTCGGTGGACAAGGTCGCATTGATCATGGCAGATTTTTTCTCTTGGAGCTAGAGGCGGTTTGTCATGCCCGATGATGCATTCAGGTAGAGAGGCACACATACTTGAATAATACGACTTTCTATGCTGTCTTCTATGACAAGCTTGATGGCCTGGACAGGTCGGTGCTGGCCAAGCCGGTGGATGCGGTCCATGGCCTCTATGGGATAATAGGCAAACTGCATAATTGTCTGATGGCAAGTGTCCTTACGGTACTCGACAGCGGGATTCCACCAGCTGTCCATGAGATAGACACGAGACGCTTCCGTCAGATTGAGCGCGACACCACCAGCTTTTAGAGACACCAAGAAAATAGTCACATGGACGTTAGTCACTAACCGCCGAGGGTTAGCAGTGCGAGTATGTCATTGAAGCATTTTAGCATACTGAAATATTGGATGGTGGCGTCGCGGGCCTGAGGTGACATCGTTCCTTCAAGTCGACATATCTAGAAAGTATGAGGACCTGATAACACGGGAAGGACAATGACGCCGACCTGGAATCCAGCTTTTTGCAAGCGGAACGCGATCAAATCCAAAAAGTTAACAAATTGGCTGAACACGATACTCTTTGTGGTGGCGTCTTGGGCACGAAGATTGGACAGCTCTTCAACCAGAGCTTCGATCTTGGAAGACGAACGCCAGGTATCTAGGTTGAGCCGTCCAATGATACCCTGCCTTGCAGCCGGCAGGGTTGATTCTAATTCAAGTGCAGGTCCTTCCAAGTCGATGGTCAAGGGAAGGTGACAAACCGGGCATTCGGGCTAGGAAGAACAGGTAATATTGAGGCAGGCTTCGGGCAAATCAACCAGAGACATACGTTGATGTCCCCAGCGGTACTCAAGTATTGCTTCATACACTCGCGGTCAAAAATGTGGTGACACTTGGCTTGAATAGCATCCTCGGCAATATCGTTACAAAGCCGACAGACGGTGGCCTCACTGAGCTCCTCGTTACTAAAGAATGAGTTGCCATTGCTCTTGCTGCGGAGAACCAAGTCGGGGTGGCAAGCCATTTGGCGCATACGGGTAATTCTGTTCAGAGTGAATCACGCTCGTCACTAAGATAATCGAAGAGCATATACGCACAAACTAAAGATATTGGAATAGTCTATCGGAGATGTGAGGTGGGGACGTAAAGAAAAGAGGTCAACTCACTATTCAGCACTGTCCCCGAATCAACGTAGGTACTGAACTGACGATTGGCATCAGAATACAGTGAGAGATACAACTCTTTCTCTTCAGGGCTGAAATAATCCTTGCGAACAATCACAGTCCGCGGAGGGAGTCCAAGATCATCTGCACGTTCAATCTAGGAGAGAACACATCAGGGGGTTGAACAATGGCGAGATATAGACATACCTTTGTTCGTCTGAGCATCATTCGGTCCAAAAGACTCTTCAGCTTCTTGAAAGCTGTCTTGCCAGGACCATGCATGCCATTCTTTTGGATAGGTGTCAGAATTTCATTGTTCCAGAAACACGTCTGATGGAATGGCGAATGAGATCAAATATAGCTAGACGGACGAACAATGTCTCACATGTTGCATAGGACTGTGGCCACATTCTGCGGCATGAAGACTTAAGCATGAAGTCAGTCAAGCGGTGGAGGTGGAATACACACCATCACAAGTTCTTTTATCCGAAAACTTCCAATGGAGGGATTTACAATCGCATCTCCGGCCTGTAGAACTGCCTGAGAGGAGACATAGGTTCATGAAGAAATGGCTTACAGAAGTAGAATGCGAAAGGGTCCCCTCCTAGGAAGCGAATCATGCTGTAAAGCTCTCCAACACGATTCTGTAACGGAGTTCCCGACAAACACCATTTGTAGTTACTTTTCAATTCAAAGCAAGCTTTGGCAGTGTTGGTGGCGCGTTCCTTGATATTATGGGCTTCATCAAGCTGATCCCGCGATTCAAGTGAAATTAGAGCCAGTTTCAACGAATTTTGGATAGGTAACGTACAATGACCCTGTTCCACTTGATTCGATGAAGAGGAGAAGCCTCCTTAACGATATGGCCTTTGCGCTTGAAACCGCTCTCCTGCTTTCGGAAGCAACTTTCTACCACAGCGTAGCTGGTGAGAACCTGGCCGTAGTCAACATTAACATTGGCTTTGCCATAGTACAACTTAAATTTGAAACATACGACGTCATATTTTTCGAGTTCTCGCGGATTGCCAATACGAGATGCACCGTGCCAAACGAGAACGTTCATACCCTCTGTGTGAGCGTTGATCTCGTTGCGCCACTGCATGATTGCGACAGTTGGTCTAGGTATTGTTTACAATCAGTAGGCAACGATACATAAGTTGAGATCACTCACGCAATGACAAGGTTAGGCCTCTTCAAGTCATACACGAAGAGGGAAATCATCTGGATGGTCTTTCCCATGCTGTGGGAAACAAAGATATGAGACGCTTGACGAATAAGACGACAAATTCCCTTACCCCATTTCGTCCTGCAACGACAAAATAATCAACACCTTGGAGGCGATGATATGGTAAATACTTACCGCTAACAAGCCACCTTGCCAAATGCTGTTTTCTTGCTTTCGCATCCACCAAAGGGATTCTTGTTGGAACGGCAGAAGCGTGAGTTTGAGCCCGGCGGGATGCTCAGCTTTCTGGGGAATATTTACGGGGACTTGTTCTTCGAGATCTCCCCACACATCCTTGAGCTCTGGATGATATTTCTGTAATGCTAGGGACGCCTTCTCCGACTAAAACGTCTGTTAGACGAACTCAGATTTGATTGAGCAAATCGTGACATACCCAAGTTAACGCGCGACCAAGCTGTGCAGCTAACAAACGCTCCTCCCTCTTGGCAGCATACCGCTCCAGGCGTGTGCAACGGCGTAGCTCCCTTTGTTCAGCCCAAGTTAGAGTAGGGCCTTTGTCCACCCCCTTCTTAGGTTTCGCCTTTCGCTTTCCTTTCTTTGTAAAGGGCCTGTCGTCGGCGTCTTCCGATGACAATGTTGACACGTCATCAGTCTCAGCGAAATCTTCAGGAAATTCCACGTCATCAGGCAAAGTATACACCTCGGCCTCACGCGAGGTGCCGCGGCTCCTGGACGTTGACGGGCCGGCACCAGACCTATCTTGAGCTTCTCGGCAGACAGTCTTGCGTGATTCCTGCCTGGCTACGAGCATGACGGCGTCTTCTTCCGAGTCTGGCACCACTTCGAACTCGGAGCCACTGTCATCGGATTCCTCATTTTCGTCAACGTATTCCCTTTCATCTTCAGATACGAGTTCATCCGAGTCGTCGGGCTCAGAGACATCAATGACCCTCGCTTTTCCCTTACCCCTGTTGTTTGCCACGGGAAGGGGATTGCCCTACAATAGTCATTCGACTCAGCTACTGTATTGCAGATGAAGGCGGGTATTCCCACCTTTATCTTCGAAGTCCGTGTATGTGGTACCTTGACGACCACAGCATCTGCGATGACTCTTCGCTTAGGTGCAACGTTGGTGTCTACTTCATCCGCCGCGGCGCGCTTTCTAGTAGCTCTTGTGAACACAGTCGTAGGAGTAAAGTCCTTTGCTGAGACTAGTTCTAGCTCAGAGGTTTCAGGGGTTTCAGGCTCAAGAGAGTTCAAGACGCTGAGAGGAGACACCGAAGTGCTCGTCGTCGTCACAGATCTGGAGTTTCTGCCACGTGTTTTGACCATGGCCTGAGAGCGAGTAACGCGCAGAGAGGGTGGGAGAGGACAAGAGCGACGCGAATGAAAAACTTACAAGACGCGTCTAGGGTTGTCCATTATAGTGGCGCGGACTTATGTAATATCACGTGATACTTGCCTTCTGCCACCCTCCGACTCTTGGGCAGTATTTCAAGTTCTGACTCGACTCATCCGACTTGTCAGTTGACCTATCTTATCTGCCAAGATAGGTTTGTGCCAGTACATACCTTGGGGTGCATCAACGGCGCCTACGAACTCACCCTACTATAGTACTCTCTTAGATTTAAATCAAAGACGCTAAGGTACGTTATCGTGCGCTTCTTCGAAGACAGTGGCGCGTTCTTCGAGTCGTACTAGTTCAAGCTCTATCGTTCAGCACATACCTTGTCTCGGAGCTATCTCGAAAGTTGTGGGCGGAGCCCTTTCTTGGAGGTCCAGGTCGAGGACGCGATGCACGTTCGATACTTATGACGAGCACTGAGAACTCCGCTGACATTTTCTCACTCGTTGAATTTCACACACAGACTCATCACTCGCGTCGAGCACTGCTGCTTGACGCGTCCTGATTTATAGATGCTGGAATCTCAGGGAGCGGAGAAGAGTAGAAGCAGGCCCGTCGGTGATTACGAAAGTTGCTGTACACACTCCGAGGACTTGACAGGTGTCGTGATTCGAGGGCTATACTTACCTATGCACCAACCCTGATGACTTTGAGAACACGGATCGGTTTAAACGGCCCGAAGCAACGGACCCGACTCGGTAATGAAACATTCGCGCACACGAATGATAAATCGTGGGTACGTATTTTGATTATGTATTTTCGATCGATCCTCTGCTATGTATCCTCCGCTGTTGAAGGTCACACGACGCGCGCGTGCGAGCGAGCGGTGAGGTCGGCAAAGCGCGCGGGTTTAGAGTTCGAGGGCTTACGAACATCAATAGCCACTGGCAGATGTCCCCATCGATCGCGCTCTGCGCACATATATTAAGCATTTCTCTCGCGCACTACTACCCCACGTGGTAGTAAACGTGGTTGTAAGCAGACTACTCAGCTTTGGTGATGGTTATCTCAGTGTGAAGATTGCTAATCGATGAGGAGACTGCTTCATGTAGACAATACTCATGATCTCGGTCCCAGATCCGTGTAAATTGAATGGGGAAAGCTTGAAACCGATGCTTAAATTGTTGCAGGCTAGAAATGTGCGACAACCATGCCAGTGCGCTGTTTTTACCTCCCAACACCGAAGTAGGACACTCGGACATGCTCCGTTCCGCTCAGCGGGAATGAGCCCAACATCTTAGGCTCGGAATCGCGAATCCGTCAAAATTCAAATCACTGGGAAAATTATCCGCCTGTGCCCGGAAGGAGCTTGGCCCTGCTACTTATGCAGCGTCATGACCCTTGTGTGTGTGGGTAGACATGTCAGTTATTGGGGGGTTTGATCATGCGGGCATGGAGTGCCCTTGGGAAGTGTTGGTAGGTGGAAATTTCTCGTCCATGTGTTTGCTAACTCTGCTACTAACCCCTAGTGGACAAACTGTAAGTGTTCAACGGGACGGAAGTCCGTCCACACGGGTTTCCATGGAAAAAGCTGTTTTGAATTCGAACGGACAATATTGATTCAATGTACAGGCTCCATCAAGTCGTCACATATCGTATCCTACATCTGCCAGCTGGGTGGAGCTCAGTTGTGTACCCACAACATTTGGGCTCATCGATGGGTTACACGCAGAAGCAATTGATGGAACCAGAAGCACGTCATGTGCAAATTTCCTGGCTGGATCCTTAAAGTTTAAATATGGTGCCTTGATACCGGGAGGAAGTTAATCCATTGCGCTAGCTTGGGAGTACGACCAGCTTTGAGGCGTTGGAACGCGATTGGTGGAGTAAAAACGTGGCCGCCACTGGCACGCTTCACGGATCTGAGTAAATGGACTTTCCTACAGTCAGGGAGGACAGGGACCGTGAAGCCACGACGGTTCCATGAACAACTTGATCGATGGAGTAATGGGAAGATTGTAACGGATACGAGAACGAGCGATTGGTGAAATATGATAGCGGTCTGAGTGTAATGAAGGTGCGACCACCTCGCCAAACCGGGCTAACAATAATCCGTCTCCGGCAGTGAGTAGTAACTGTCCTCGTGTGAAATGCTGAGGAGACGACGGAATTTTGGGTAGCAACTGTTGTGAAGACGAGATGTTAACGACTGCTTGGGTTTCTGTAAGGATCGCAGTCTGGGTCAGTTCTGTACAACCTTGCCAGGAACCATAAAACGAACCTGAGGCTAATCCTCAGATTCCGTATCCCGCCCTTCCGCCGGCGTACCCGTGTGCAGGTCGCCAATACGCGTCTTGGACCAAGCGACCAGCTTCGGGTCCAGACGCTTCCGGACTTAAAGGACCCACTATCCTATGCATCCCGGAAGACTGACAAGGAGAGATGTTGCTCTGCTCGTTTCCATACGACGTTCCAGGAGTGACCTGTCTATTGGATGGCAAAGTTTGAAACGCAAGTGTGCCTGTGTCAAGTGAAGACGCTCTCATCATAATACTAGACATCGAATGCGTGAGGGCTTCGATGGCAAAGTTCTTCGCGGCCACATTGACAACAGGCTGGGGGTGAAGCCTTTCCTTCTTGACCATATTAGAAGCCCCAAGAGGCTTCGAACCACTAAGATTATTGAATCGTCAGATTGTTGTTGAATTCGATGGCTCAATGATGTTACCTTCTTAGTGCAGGAGGTATAAAAAATCGCTCTCTACCTTGTTCAGCAATTGGCTTCGTATTATAATTGACTGGTGGGGGGGAGATGGTCATGCTTTTGTGAACCGAAAGAGGATCGCGCGAAGTCCCGATGAACTGGCGATTTGGAGAACAAGGAACTGAGTGAACGTGAAGATCGGAAGGCATAGGCGATGCCAGGGGTGATGCCAGGGGTGATGGACTGGGCGACTGGAAATTGATTGCGGCCTTGCTAGATGAGGCAAACAATGGCGTGTCCGATGGGCTTTCAGTGATAATGGGCGGGGGGGATAACTTGAAATATTGAAGCATCTTTTTACTTGTACTTGCGGGATACGTTGTTTTGTCTAGATGGTCGTACGCCGGTGCTTTCTCCGTATCACAAGCTACAGAATGTTGGGAAGCCACTGGAGGGTGCGACGAAGACGTGGATATCCTATTATTTTCTTGGGGTAAAGAATGGGGACTCATCACAACGAGTGATGCTTCAGCAGTACTGGCGCCCTCAAGATCGTCAAACGCTGGTGGGGGGGGTTGTTCGTCGACGAGCGAGTACGAGGGAACTTCATCGTGATTAACCTCGGCTGATGACTGGAGCAAACTATCGGGTAGGCCGTCTTCCTGAGGTGCAACTCCAAGCGATTGGATATCCAGTGGTGCAACATCAGCCTCGACCCGTCTAGATGGATCTAGTAGTCGCTCGTGCCCCTCAAAGGCAGGCGGTGAATACAAAGGGGCTGTGTTTGGTTGTTGCGACCCTAGCGGAGGGGGTGGCATCGCCTCACTTACGGCAGGCGAACGTGTCTCGATGGATGCAAGTTCCTGTGAGCTCGATGCTTCATGATGTCGGACTACCGAAATCCTGTGGGGCCAAGTCTCCGAGCCCATCGATATACTTTGGAGTTGATGGGACAATGCGTGGGAGTCCCCGACTTCAAGTTGAGTGGCAGTGTCCGAACAAGAAGACGAACGATGAGCCGGGTAGGGGCGGGGCACAGGCGGGCAGTTCGAGACCCGCGACACTGGCAGCGACTGTCGAGGACAATTTATGCTCGATTCCGAATCAGTCGCACTCCGTGGCGCATGCGTTGCAACACTACTGTGGTATAGATCAGTGGGGGTGAAAGCCTGCGAAACTTCTAAGTTGGCGTCAGACGATGAGGCTGAAAGTTGCACGGGATGACATACCAGACGAGGCTGGACGTCCACCACCTGCCGGTATAGCTGAGGAGGAGGTATATTGGATCGGTGGTAGAACGGGAATACCGCCGGAAGGTGGACCCGAAAACTTGTGGCCCAATCCACTCGCATACAGGCGCTGGGCAAACGATGGCCCGGGCTCAGAAAATCCAGCTTGAGGGTCGCTTTTATGCGAGGGTGCCAAATGCCCTCCATTGGCCATACCTATTCTCTCCGGTTGTTTCCTTTCAACGGTATAATGCAGGGCGCGGTCGCGGGTTTCCCCCTGGCCACATAGGCTAGTCTTTACCGCTCTCGCATACGCCTGAGCTTCAGTGACTGCGCTGGCCTCAGCGATGCCGAGTGGGCTCCCGGAACTCCGGCTATCTACAGAGTAGATTGACTGTCGGTCGATACCGACATCGCTGATGAGTCGATGAAAGCTGATTAGCTCCGTGTCCACCAATCCACTGAATTTACACGGATAACTTACTGCACGCAGCCGCCTCCCAGCCCAGGTTGGCTATTCCAGAGCGTGGTGTGCGAGTTGACACCGATATGGTAATTCATTGTCAGAAGGTCTTCTAGATGGTTGCGCGGAAGAAAGGCTCTGAAGGCAGGAAACTGCTTCTCTGGCCTATATAACGTACTGCCTTGAGAAGCGCCCAGGGACACATCACTGATTGAACAGTAACTGAGTGAGCACAGGTTTAGGAGCCTCCATCTACCAAGCAACAAAATTTCAACACGTTGCAGTCCGCCGCATGCATTGCGACTCTGCGACCACATCGTTGGGTCCGATCCTTTGTCATGCATCATGATTAGCGCACAATGTCACGGTTTTCGAATGCACTTCAAAAAACGACATATCATGTTGACTGGATACTTGGACATGTACACATCTTTCTACAAAACTACTGCTGGGTAGGGAAGAGCTCATTTACCTGGGCCGCGGTAAATTAGAAGTCGCCGAAGTCGCCGTCGCCGCCAATGGCGGCCTGGTCGTCTCGACCGTTATTGAAACCTGCCGGGTAAAGTTCAGATATCGAACAGTGTACGTATTCAACACAGACCTTGATCGTAGCCCTCTTCTCTTTCGCGCTCGTCGTGATTCTCAAAGGCCTTCGTCAGGAGAGCACCTCCAACCAGACCAGCAGCACCTACGTCCCAAAGTTAGCTTCAATGATATCTAAGAGCACCAGATTCACGAACCTGCCGCCACCGCCGTTCCCATGCCAAATCCTTTCCTCTGCTGGGGCTGATCCTCAACGTAAACGACTTCGCGATGCGGTCCAGGAGAGTACGCTGGGAATGCACGTGACTCACGTGCACATCGAGGAGCTTTTCGCCACGTACCTCTGTTCCCCGAGGCATAGGAGGAACCCCCCAAGTATCCACCCGCCGGCGTGGTACTGTTGTAAGAGTTTCCATATCCACCGTATGGCTGGGGAGGTCCGCCGTATGGGGAGTGATTGTAAGAGCGATCGGCAGGGGCACCGTACGGTGTCTGATTAGGTGGAGGGCCCTGCGGGGGTGCAAAAGCCTGAGTGATGGGGCCCAGAGGGTGTTCCCAGCTTGAACGCGGGGGGTTCTCGCGCGTGTTCACGTAGAACCTAGAGATCAGGGTCAGCACACTTGCCAGTGACCGTAGCGTCGACGGGTGGGGTACCATTGTCGATAGCTGCATCAACTGATGATCAGTGTCAATCGGGAAGGGGACGATGGGCGATACGGACTCCCAATTGTACTGTTGGATCCAGCCATAGGGCAGCTGTCTCGTGTCCGCGTTGGGAGGGGGAGTGGCCATGCTGATGGTAGAGGGATGAGGAACGATCTGGACTGAGGCGGTTGATCAAATGGGTTTTATAGATTTCCACACCGCAGGGGGGCAGTGCAACCGATTTGTGTCTTGTGGACATCGCTTTGCTGTCGTTTGCGCAGCAGTGTTATTGGCGCGGCGGCCCGAGCACAGACATACATTTACAAGGCAATAATTTGGCATGTTCAACAAAAGTACTGGCCATGAGTCATGCACGCAGGATCCTGTATGTATCGTAGAAGAATATCGACAAAAACCACGTATAGTATCGGCAAAACATCGAAGAAAAAAGGACTCAGCCATCGGAGATGTACGACGTGTCACGAATGAATTCAACAGGACCATTGTCTTCGGCCGGTTACTTTCTCTTTTCGGCCTTTTTCGCCTTCTTGGCAGGTGGAGGAGCGGGTTCTTCTTCCTCTTCCTCGTCTGGTTCCTCCGAACTTCCATCGTCTTCCTCCTTGTCCTCGACCACTTCCTTGTCCTCTCCAGTCGATTCATCGTCAGAAGCCCCTTCTTCCTCTGACGAAGCAACAGTCTCAGCTGATTTAGGTGTAGGCTTTGCTGCTTTCTGTTATTTGCATTTAGTACACAAATACGTAAGGCTTATAAACAGCTTACGGAGACAACCTTCTTTCCGGGCTTCTCAACGACCTCGGCTTCTTTCCTTGCCGCCTTCGAGGGCCCTTCTGATATCGACGGGACATGATTTGGGTTTGACGCGTTGTATTTGGCCAACTCCTCTTCGTGGGTTAGCTTGGCAGCAGTGACTCTGTCAAAATAGGGCTATTTACAAAGATGAGGTTTGAACATCGGCATCGGCATAAAAGCTTCGTAAATCACCTGTTTCTTCTCCGAGGGGAGGCCATTCCATTGCTGAGAGATAAGGCCCATAAGTTCCCTGTACTGGATGCTCGGGTTCTGTTCGCGAACAGCATTGCGAATGTCGTTTTGGAAGAGGATGTATGCAGAGGGAGGGGCTTTAGGAGCATTGGGGTCCTTCACTTTTTTCTCTCGCCTCCTTCGTTTACCGCCCTCGTCCGCTCCTCCCAAGGCAGTGAGTTTGCGTTTCTTCGATGGGGCAGGAATCGCGTCTATGGCGGCTTGCAAGGCCTCGACGACCTCAGGATCGTCAAGCGGCGCTTTGGAAGCTACCTTTGCAAGTGCGTCCGCGAAATTACCAAACTGACGCATCGCTTCTGCAGCAGTGGATAGTTTGGTGATGAACTGCAGATAGAGGGGCACTCAGATAGGTAGTCTTTGGTACGACGCGCATACTGACCTCAGTCCTTGTCGTATCCACGCTCAAGGGCTGCTCCTTGGGTGTTTTAGGGGCCATGGCCAGAAGTAAGCGTGGAGACGCGTTTAGAGTAGCTTGGGAGAGAGAGACAAGGAAGGATTTGGTAGTGTGAAAATCGACTAGGTTGTTGATAGCTGCAATTATAAGCTTTTGTTTGTTGATGCCTATTAGGATCGTTAATTGAAACCCAACTAGCCATCAAGTAAGCATTGCTATCATACAATTATTGGTCTGCACTTTGACGAGTGTCCTACACGACCGTGGCAATGGCAGTGATCATAGTTCCTGTGTTGTGAAAATTCACGAGGACCCGAGAGAGACAACGACGTGCAGACAGAACGTACTGTTTATCGCACAGAACCGGCGCGAGATGTAGTTTCTTGTCACTTGTGGAGGTCTAGAACGCGTGTGTTCACTGCTAGCGATTCACGTAACGGCCAGGAGGGTGGAACGTATCTTAGACTCGCAGACCATGGACGATCGCTTCAAAAAAGCTCCTGCGCACCGCTTCAAGTGCGAGCCACAGCCTGTGCCGTGGTGCCGGATATAGAATTTAAACAGCGCTTTGGGCGGAGACGAATAAGATGGCAACACTAATGCGCTGTTGGCTGGTCAGTGCGCTTCAATCCTCAGCACCACCACAGAGACAGAACTCACAGGCGGTTGAGCGTGGCGACACCCTGCGAAAGGTGAAAAGGCTTGTATACCGTCTGCGTTTCTTCTCTTTCTTTCCGCGTCTCGTTTGCACAGAAATAAGTGTTACCCCAAAAACGCTTGAGAGCCCAAGGGACGGCAGAGAAAAAAGAGAAATCTGTCCAGATGGATAGTATGTACCCGAATGTGCCCAATCAATGGCCGCAGAATGTCCCCGACCCCCAGCACGTCCATGTTGACGGTGCACCTTCCTCAAACGACGACTGGAAAGACCGTTCAGCGCCTAACTCGAGTGCGGGAGGGTCAGCTGCGCAGCCATTGGATCTGGCCGACTTTGGGTTGGGCGATATACCGGGTAAGCATTTCTCTAGCGCTCATCAACCCACTTCCACCCGAACAAAACTCTGATGTTTGTATCCAACAGGGCCGTCGGCGTCCACCTCAATATCATCGTCGCCCCAGCCATATTATGCCAATCCCTACCAAAGCTACTATATCTCCACCGTCCCTGCTCCATACAATGCCATGGCGTATAGTTCTATGTCTTGGTCAAATTCTTCGGCACTGCTGCCGCTCTCAAGTTATTCGACACTAAACGGTGCAACCGCGTCCTCGTTATCACAACCCTCAACGTCGCAGCAGCAGATAGCGTCTCCTCCACCCCCTCCGCCCCCTCAGCCACAACTAATGATCGAGTAAGTCCTTTAGTGTTTCGGGGTTACAGTGACTTATCCTTGTCTCACAGCCCCGCATTGACCACACTCAGTGATACGGAGGCCGTCCGATCATATTCACAATCTTCAAACCAACTTGTGTCAGCCACCCAACCGACGCAGTCACGACAACAACAAGCCCAGTATCAGTACCAGCAACCTACATTATCGATTAATCCCTCTTATGTTCTTCCATCGCATTTTTACTCGCATTCCCCACAACATCAACCAGCACAATCCCAATCTCAACCCGCCACACTCTCCCCTCATGTTCTTCATTCTCCTTCCGCTTCCATGGCCGGCACCTTGTCCTCCTTTTACTCTCCATCTACGTCTTCAACGCCGACCAGCACTCCCGCAGCTTCGGTCAACCCTCAGGTCCGAACGGACAATTTTTCTGCGGACATCAGGCCACTTCTCCAACCTAATTCTTTCACTGGAGCTGGGGCTGTTAACACTCTCGTCTCGCACATCGACGACTTTGGCTCCCAGGACGTAGACGCGACTACCCGCCTAGAGATCTTGACGAAAATCAGAGACAACGCCGGTAATCATTATTTCCGAGCGTGGCTGGAAAACCCCACTGCGATGGATATCACTCGCGAATGGCTGAAAGCCGGTTTGATGGCTGAGAGCGACAGCGTTCAAGTCGAAACCATAATGCCGTTGCTTCATGTCAGTTTGATTCAAATTATTGGAGCACAATAAAGGCCTGATTTGCTACCCTTAGATCGTGGATAGGCTCCCCATGACGATTGATGCCTTGAAGGCATCAAAATTGGGCAAAATCGTAGTCAAACTTGTTAAGGAACCACCAGCACCAGGTGAGCGCCGTTCTAGTATGATCCATTCAACCCCTGCGCTCGGTGGAGATATACATACGTCTGTCCCTGCATGGAATCGTGCTCATTTGTCGTATCATAATCTAAGCGAAAAACTTGATGTATCTAACAACTGTCTGTTTGTCGTCGTTCCTACCGCAGCGATCAAGGATATGGCGTCGAATTTAGAACGGAAGTGGCGTCTCCTAGTCGAAACTGCCACAAAACAGGCAGAAAGCAATCCGACGGAGGGTGGGTCACGTCACTCTTCTTCGAGGGACGACGTTAACTTTCATCTCAGATGTGAAACTTAAGAAAAGGAAGTTCAATGAGCCACTGGCTGCCAAATCCGCACCACCTGCGAAGAAGATTGCCATCACACCTGCGGCATCGTCTTCCAAAATAACCGTAAAGAAGGAGGCGAAACCTATAACCCTACCTGTCAAAGACTCCCGGTCGGATTCGTCGTTTTTCTCAGCTCCAAAACCAAAACCGAAATTACCCAGTTTCAAGAAGGCCCCAGTGAACGTCAAGAAGGAGCCGGATATCAATATCGCACAACCATCGTCGATCGATCCATTTCAGGAAGCACTCAAGTCCATGGGTAAGGCACGGAAGGCATCTCCGGCCGTGTCCACGCCACCTCCGGCTCCGGCATCAAGCACACCACCCACAGGCAATAACAATGGTAAGACGAAGCGTAAATCGGTATCGTGGGCGCCAGAAGGCCGGCTGGAGTCAATCCGACTGATCGAACGTGCGGTCTACGATGATGATCCAGTAGATGTCAGCCCTTTGCTTTGTTTTCACGTGTACTGTACATTGATATCGCACGTCTTGGACTCGTCCAATAGGGTATACATACTGCGCACAGTCTTCGCGATCTTGATCGGGGAGAAGGGGCAGCGTTGCATGCACACTTGTTCGAAGAACTCATTGACTGGACGGATCCACTAAGTGAGTCACCGTGATGAAACCCGTTCGATCGCTAATGGCAGCACCAAAAAATTACCATCCTTACAGCCATCGATATCCCAATAGATATTGAGATGACGCAACGCGGCCTGCAAAGCGCGGAGAAGACTGTTCAAGAGGAGCGAGAGCAGTCCGCGTTGGGTGCGCTATACATGAACGCGGCGCAGATACCAGACAGTCCAGCTGAGCCTGCTGCAATAATTCCGGAGGAGGACGTGGACGCGTCCGTCAAGATGATGACGGTGGGGCCGGAGGGCGACATCGTCTTTTGGAGTGGGGTTGCACAGACGCCGCAGGTGTCCGTCGCAGACCTGGTGAACCAGCTCGCAGCTGGTGACGTAGATCACCCGATGAACGATGCTACGGTGGCCGGCGGCAGTCTGCTGGTGGGTTTTGATCCGAGCATCCTGTCGTCCATACCACCAGAGCAGATGCAACAGTTGATGCAGCAGGCGCAGGCGCTGCTCAATCCGGGGCAAGCGGGTGGCCAGCAGCCACCGCCGTTTGGTGGTGCGGGCCAGGTGCCAGGTTGGAGTGCGGCGGGCCAGTTTCAAGAGTTCGGGCAGGAATTCGGTGGAGACGATGCCAGCGCCCAAGCTCGATGGGTAGCTGACAGGGGGCGAGGACGCGGGGTTCGTGGACGTGGCCGGGGGAAGGGCGATGAGGCCTCATATAGAAGTAGTAAACGAAGACCATGCAGTTTTTTTGCAGAAGGAAGGCGAGCATCGATCACATTTGAATGTGAGACTGGAAGAAAGCTAACAACCCATCTTTCATGACCCACAGATGTAGATATGGCGACCAATGCGACTTCAGCCATGAACCGATTTTTTAGCGCCCTGTCTGTTTATTTTACGTGACGCTAGCTTTGGCTTCCACTTCCACCTTTTTATTTGCATGCGATACACACTGTTTTAGTTGAGAGTCGATTATTTGGAAAATGCATCTCTCGTCAGTAAATGCCATCGCGGACCATTTCCTCTGTCATTGTTTCAGTCAGATGCATCACAACGAAGGTTAATCATCAGCTTATTTGTCGAGTTTTCAGATCAGTGATGTGCTGGATGCACAGCTTAGATCGCCGCGAAAGCAATTCGCAATGTTCGAGAGAGTATCGTAGTGGTACAGAAAGCTATAAATAACACATTGTGAATCCGAGCAATAGCAACAGTGCTCGGTTCACGTCCTGCCAAAGGATAGAACGATATATGTAGCAGCAGATACGCGCAAGGGAGGGGGCTGATTTGATGACCATCACAATCACAATATAGTTCCGACGCCACAGTGGCGACACAAGATATTCCACAAAAATCCACCGAATGCTAACCATTCCGTTTTGGTCTGCGTGTCTTTTTTGATTGCGGTTCAGCGTTGCCGATTGTCGGCGAGTTGGTATCGTTGGGTTTGCGTTTGAGGGTTGCCGCGGTCATTGTCGGAGTAGATGAGGTCAGTCCCGCCTGCGAAGGAGCGGGAGGCTGATTAGGTGCTGGGGGAGCGGGGCCGGAGGTGGGGAGCTTACTCTGCTTTGCGGGGATATCAGCAGAGGGTGGTGGTGGAGCATGTCGAGGTGAACTGCCCGACGGCATAGGATGCATAGGGATAGCTGACGGTGACATGCCCGGATACGAGGCGGACGGCGGTGGACCATTATAACTCTGGAAACTCCCTGGTCCACCACCGCCTAGAACTGGACCCACGTATGCACCGTTGACGGCTGGGTTAGGTGGTGTTTCTCGGATTTTCTTCGCCATCGCTGAGAGTGCATCTAGGTGGAGAACTTGTCAGGCGCCGTATTCATACGTATTCGGGAGTGGCGTAGCTACCCATCGGCCCCATTTGCATATCGTTTGCGAACGAAATCAAGTCTGTCATCTGACTTACACTCTCGGCCAGCTGCAAAAACAATTGGATTATCACTCAAGATGAATGCTCTGGAGTACGAACCTCTAAACATCGTAAGGAGGCTGGAGGGATACCAAAAGCTTGGTCGACCGGTTCGCATGGTATGGCCGCATGCTCAATCAAGATACGAGGCTCGTCCCATTGCCTATCTTCCTCTCGCTGGCCGGCCGGTGCACCATTCGGGCCGGGAGTAGAGGCATTACGCACACCAGGTGTCCTGGGTGGCTCGAGAACACGTTGCCCAGAAATTGAATCGAGGGAGATAAACTTTTCGTGTGTGTGTGCATCAAACTGAAGGTGGTCAAACCTGAGCGTATAGGGAACCTGCTGGGGTGGCGCGGGATTTGCGATCGGAACAATGAAGACGTGGACTGTCAAGGGACCGCGTAATGTGACAGTGTATCCGTTGTTATACTTGTATGTCCATACCGCGCTGACGCACTCTACGACTGCATGATGTTGGGCAAGAAGTCTCTCGCGCGCGCCATCGAGTGACAGTGTCATGGACTTGACACCTGATTGTGTGGTGACCAGAAAATAACGAGGTATTATGGAGACGCCGATTTCTGAATGCAGTCCGGTCGAAAATTCAAGTCAGCATTGTGTTTCAAGCTGTCAAGGACCAGCGAAGTAACGTACCAAACGGTTTAGCTTCGTTCCTTTGGTTATCCTTCCACAGAGTGACCTTCATGATCGCCTTTGGTGTAAAATATTCCTGCACTAATCCAGTCCAAAATGATAACTTATATTTCTAACGAAGAATTCGCGACGACGGATGAGTGGAGGTTAACAGCAAGCCAGGAAGCATACTGACATCAAGGTTCTCGTTCGACAGTTGTCCACTAAACTGGAGTAAACGAGTGAGCCCTTGGCCAAGTCCCACAGGGGGAGCCATCCTGCTCACGTAAAGCATAAGGACTTCCATTCCATAATAAAGGCAGTAATACGGAACTCACACAGGAGGCCGTGGAATAACAGAGGGTTGAGGTTGAGAGGAACTTGCTTCCGCAGAAGCTGCATTAGTGGCGGGTGAATTGGTTGTTGGCCCTTGCGAGGGACGAGGGGCTATAGGCTGCTGCACTGACGGCGACTGTCGCTGCTGATGAGGAGATGATTGAGACAGCTGGGTATGGGGGGTTATTCGGGCAGAAGAGATAAGTCCAGATGAGGAAGGGAGTTGTGATTGAGAGGTTCGTGGTGTGTGTGATGCTCCTGCTTGTGACGGTGGGCGACCGGGCGGGCCTTGTGGCTGGGACTGCGGTCTTTGAGGTTGCTGCTGCACATGTGCAGCGATAGGATCGGACGGTGAGTGCCGATGAGATGTTGGCATTTGCCGCGGTGGTACAGAGCTCCCGTGCGCAGTGCTAGGATGTGATGGAGGACGTGTAGGTAGCGGCTGATTTGGCTGTGTCACGAAATGGCCATTAAAGTTGTCATTTTGTTGTTGAAGCTGCTCGAATTGTTGGGCAGGGGTAGGCTGAAATGCAGGGCGAATTGGGGTGGAGGTATTTGGGAGACCTTCACCGATGGGCTGTGGTATTTCGAGAGCGTCATTTTGGGAGACGGATGGGGCAAAGGGGAATGCAGCGCTTGGTATTCGACCTGAACTAGCGACCATGTTCTGCGAAAAATGGTTGTTCTGGAGGCCGACGAATGCACTGTCAGGATGACTCATCGGACGAGGGCCCGGTGCTTGGGATGGGCCCGGCTGGCCCATGATCATGTTAGCAGCGGCATGTGGTGGCTGGGAATGAGCACCTGGGCGAGGAGAGGAAGTGAGGGAAGGGGTATGATGAGGATGGCCAGGAACGGCAGACTGGAAAGAGTTTTGAGATAAGGACTGCTGGAGACCCGCCTGCGGCATTCCTGGGGGTTGCGGTAGACTGCTCATGATCTGGGATGACGCGGAGGGTGCCCTGAGAGGGTTCTGTGACACGGTGGTAGCGCTCGGTTGACGGCCCATTAAATCTGGGGAAATTGATCCCGGTGGTAAGCGAGACATGATGGGCTGCTGGGGAGGCCCACGGATGTGGGCAGACTGTGGGTTGATGGCCATGTTGATACCATTGAGGGACGGCTGGGCGGGATGCATGGGGGGGACATGTGATGCGGCTTGGTTGAGGCCCTGAGGATGAGACTGTACACGGCGAACCTGTACACCTCCATTGATGCCTTGCGGCACCATGCCTGCAGGAAAACCCATGGATTGGAGCGGGTTATGTCCGAGCTGAGCGATATGGGATGCGCCAGGGGGCGCTGCGGATGAGTTCATCTGTGGGTTCTGGCCCTGCTGCATTGCATTCTGACGCATCTGAAACCTTGCCGCTGTAGCTTGGCCCTGGACGCTGGTCGGGAGCATGGCCAAGGAGGGATTTGGACCGTTGGGCATGAGGCCGATATGGTTCGGAGACTGCTGCTGTTGTGGAGGTTGTTGTTGAGCGGGAAGAAAGTGAGGGGAGTTCATGGATACCTGGGCGAGCTGGGGTATGATCTGGGGTGGACGCAACAGGTCGGGGGGAGGACGGGCGTTCATGGCCACTCGCGGGGGGGGCGCGGGGCGGGGGATGCGGGCGAAAAAAGCGGGGAGGAGGCGGGGACGGAGCAAGCAGGGCGCGCTCGGCACAGCGGCGGGGGAAACGGCCGGGGAAGGGAGGCAGAAAGAGCCGTCGCGGCAAGTAAAGCGTCGCG
>QFES01007986.1:0-26456 GCA_003316375.1 Tylopilus plumbeoviolaceoides
CATCAATAACTTCCTCTTCAATGATGCCACCAGTATAACTGGCAGACCTATGGGACATGGACAATAGTCGCATGATGACTGTCAAGTCCACAATATATCCCATGACACAAGCAATGTTTTGTGGGCTAAAAAATATCATCAGCTATTCTTGTGATGAATTGCTATATCCTTCTTACACAGCTTGATAAATATTGTACACCCACTTTGCAGCTTCGGCAGCTGCACCTATAGCAGCAATTGCAATGCCAATGGGATGTACAACAGCACCTGCAAGAGCTGCAACAATGTTTATTGTTGGAGTGGGAGTTGCACTGCAATAACTAGTTAGGGGGAGCAGACCTTCAGAAAAGTGCTTACCATGGATTGCTTGGATCCAGTGAAGCTAGGTCATCAACTAGATGGGACATCCTAGCTTTGAAGTCATTGCCAGCAAGGTACTTGGAACAACAAATTACTAAAAAGACTAAGACAGTGTGTAGCACATACATTGGAGTTATCCTTGATGTTCCAGATTGTAACAATGTCTGCATGAATAGTAGACAAGCAGTCTCTGAGGGTCTTGGTTGCAAAGTTTGCACCACTACCCAAACCACTCCAATATCCTAACAATAACATCATAAGATAGAGCACTTGGAGAAAATGTTCTAACATACTCTTGCGTCCAATACTTCCAGCAAAAAGAACAGTGATTAGCATGTCAATGGTCAAGTGAAATCACACTCACTCGATTGTTGCAACAATGCTAATGTCAACATCCCCACGCTGAGCAATTGACCACATGAGAGATGCCGGCTCGGTGCGCATAGAACTCCCCTGGTGTCCCTGTATTTCCGCATCGGTTAGTTTAATCAGCGTCGGAATAGTGTCCTCAAACTTGGGGTGTGCTAAACATGAGCAATGACTCAGATAACTTTATCCAGAGATTCCAAGGAGCGGCTCACTCGACACAGCTGTTGTCAGCCGTTGCCACAGCAACGAGTTATGAGGTACTTTCTTCAAAGTCTCATCCAGCTCATGCTTTGCTTTTACTCGGCAATCCGCCCATAGTTCATCATCATCCTTCTCGACAGCGCTGGGGTCTTCCCGTAGCATGTCCATCATGATCGTCGCAACAAGAACGTCAAACTTTGTCAGCATAATAATCAAGGGAACTGCATATCGGCTTATTAGGACATGTAGTCAGAGCTTTGGATAGCATACGCTTATTATAAGTCATTGCAAGGATTTTCTCCACGCCAGTCTCACTAAGACGTTCTCCACCATGGGGTGTACTCATGCAAATCCTTGGAGACCGACTTAAAATGACCGACAAGAGCGGCGTGAACCACAGCACTCACCAGATGGCATGTAGTCTATCTTTGAACTTTGGCATCTCCATCCTTTTCGATATGAAGGTCTTTACAGCGTTGAATTCGGACTCGCTGTTCGGCAAGAAGCCTTGAGAGTCGTGAAGGATGAATCGGCTGTTCTGAGGGGACGTAAACTCTTGATCGATATCCGAGCTTCCAGGATCGCGGTGAGAAACCACCTATCGAAGATATCAGCCGTGATCGCTCTGCAGACAGATGGCTTGAAACATACCGCTCCATCGATGCCAAAGACCTTGTTGATCAGCGATGATTTACCGCATCCTGCCTATACTGCGTGAGCGGACTCGTGATAAAGTTAGCTGCTAAAATCTCACTTTTCCGAGGAGCAGTATGCGAAACCTAGCATGAGGTTACGATGATTAGTGACTCGGACGCCCGGGCAAGCAACCCAAGCTGGTGCACGTACTGCGTACAATCACCAATGATTTCATCCACGGTTTGTGGGAGGACTGATCCCATCGTCCAACTTTATTAGAAGAGGTAGCACTGCTGAGTGTAGAGGGCTAGAGAGTAGCTCTCCTGCGGATGGTGGTCTGGAGGTAAGGGTAAGCACGTCGCCGGGCACAAGGTGCTTCAACAGGGCGTAGGGTTAAATTTAGCGCGCCTAGAAGCGCACTCTCAGGCTGGGCGCAACGTCGAAGAGCAAGGTTGGTTGATCAGCCCGTGAGAACCTTCCGACGGCTACCCTTCTCCGCTGACCAATCCACAGCACGAGTTGCGTGACAAGTGATCACAACATCTCGCCGGCTGTTCAACGCCTGGGCAAGCTTCGCACCAGGTGAGTATTTCAAGAGTATAATGCTTAAGTATAGCATGGAAGCGCTTAGGGAACGGCAGCCTCGCAGCATTGGCAATATATGCTTCGCCAATGGGTCATTGTGTATCTGCAAACCTCAATCGTTCTCTTCTATTGTTCACTTTCGTGACACAAATTAAAGTATGTTCATGTATTTTCTTCAATGCCAAACTCAGCTGGAGCCGCCAGACAGGTTTGGCACACATAAATCATGAATCACGATCAGATAGACCACAAACATACGCTTTCCTGGATTCCCACATGCTCGAGACGACGGGACGATATGCAGTTTGGACATATATGTGCAGTAGATGCCAGAGATTGTTGACTGTGTTGTGGATTGACTTTCCAGCTGAATAGTTCGCTCAGGTCCAGCATCCGGAGAAAGGACTTCACCTGTTGAAGTACTCTTCGACAGCTGTACTTTATCTATAACGTTAGGGGTAAGGTTTGCATTTCCTTGCTGCTAGACTCCGACGAAAACATTTGTAACCAGGTGTACTACCATACGCAGTAGCTGGAGTCTCGGACCCGCCAAAGATTCGGAACGGGAGACGCAAGTGCGATCTTTCGAATGGTTCAAGATGCCATCCCGCAGAGCATTGGATACCGGGTGATCGCAAGGGTCCTATTCAACGCTACTCCATCCTTGGCTTGGTCATTTAGCGAGAATAGTCTCCTGCGCTACCGTGCAAATGTATTTCGTACTGCAAATCATTCAAGTTTCCAATCCGTGATCCATTGTCTGTGTGCTCGCTCTGGCGACCAGCGAGATCAGGACATCAGAATACATTGATGCTACTCTGCGGGCGCGTCGCTCAACGCAGTCCATTCCTCTTCCAAGATCACCATGCATACGATATCTTCCCAGCGTCCGTTGGCCCAGTTGCCTCATCGCTTCTACCCTCGACTTGAAAACTGCTGGAAAAACTACATTCGGCTCGCTAAACACATTGGATATCAACGATTCGGGTTCTTACATCCTCGTATACAGCCTAGCCGCAGCATTTCCGTCGGGGACAGACAACGATAAGCATTGCAAGCCGAGGGCACGAAATGCGTAACCGACCATGAACATGGCAACTTCTGTGCCATGCTCTTTTCCCCAGAATTTCGGGGACATCGATATCGAAAACTCGCCATCTTTATTTTTGTATTTGGGTACTTACGGTGCCCCACGAACTCTCCTGTGTCCTCAGTCACGATCGGAAACCAGAAGGCAGAGTCTTCGGCCAAATTATGCAGGAATTCTTTGCATTTGGGAGACCGAGGGACAATGTGGCTTGAAAAAGTCTTGCCTCATTGTGCATTGAAATTGTTGCGCAGTGACAAAAGGTAATCTTGAAAGCCTCGAAGTAGAAGACGGTCGGTAGTGAATACAGGGCGTTTCCTCCAAGTCAGGCTTGCAGGACTGCTTCGTGGGAAGGAGGCTGTGCTCGCATAGCGGATCTGCACAGCTTCAAGAACGTTTTCCTGGAGGAACTTGTTGTAAACTGCCTGCACCGTAAGAAGATCAGATCCTTCCCTTGAAGCATCTACCCCGTATGTACTCAGGATCGATCAAACCGAGACAAATTTCATACCAACTGCACAGTTAATGCCATTTCCCTATTCATCCATCGGAAGAGGGGCTGCTTGCTGTCGCGCCAACCTCCGTTTTTAGCTCTTCACCCACCATGGACACAAAGTTGTTCCATCCGCGGCCGTCGACGCCGACACTCCAACCACCTGGGGAAGGATCTGTACCTGATACCTTCTGTGTCACTAGGTCCACTCCAAGCCCAGAGGCCTCGGAATATGACACTCTCCCCTCTTCAACACCACCCGCTCTCAGACGTCTGAAAGGTCATAAAAAGTTCATAGCAGACCTCTCAGAGCTGAGTGCACGTCCGAACCTGATCTCCCATTCTGGTCAGTGGTCAGTGAAAAGTGCGCTTCACCCAATTTCCCTACAGCTGTTTCTCAGTTGATTTTATAAGGTGTGAAACCTGGCGATGAAGAAACGTCCTTGGAGATCGTTGTCACTCATGCTGGACAAAAACAAGTGCTAACGATCATTCTTGTTGTATCTGGCAAGTGCGACAGACGACACTTTTCTTGCGGTCAGCTAACCATCTACACAGATACCTCCCTATACCCTGATGAACATGCTTATTGCGGGTACTCTCAAGACGCAGGGGCTTTAGAATCGGACATCGCATGCGTGATTGATAAACTGTCAACAAAAACGGGTCGCACCTTGCAAAAAGTTATAGGATTCTTCGTGGAAGCGCTAGCTAGCGGAGGTGATCATGACAGTGACGATGGGGACAATATTGATGATGGCGAGTCAGATGACGTCATATTTGAGGAGGATTTCGAACAGACAGATCGTCTAAACTCTTCTCAAACACCCCAGCTGTCGCTTGGTCATCTCAAGAAGTATGCACCTTTACGTCTCCCTATTTTCTGCTCACGGCGCTCCACAGGGACTTTCTCGAGGTTCAGGCTGCTGGATACAGTCCAGGAATAATATGGACAAGAAATAATCGATTTATCGTCTCCGTATCCCTGCCGGTCTCGGACCTCTTTCAGCACATCCATCCACACGCATTACTCGCTTGGGACCGGAACTTCTTACAACCTGGGTTCAATTTGACGCTCTTGATAGCAGGTTTCCGTGAAGTCTATCCCGTCTTACAGGAGGACGGCACACTGGCTCCGTCCTTACTACTCCAAGGGTCGAGCCTCAAATTCAAAGTTGGGTTTACCCAGGACTATAAGCCTTCTAGGGAATGCGCCACGTCTGCCTTCCGCGAGTTTTTCGCCCGGGATGCCAAGGACATGAGTGACGGCACGTCTGAGCCGTGCAAGTTGAACGTTGCAAATGATCCAGATCCGGGTAAGCCAAGTCTAGTGTTTTCCATCATACTGATAACGTGTTCTTCGCATGCAAGGCGTCTTTCGAACAATGGGTTTAAGCACTTGCCTCGAATCGCTGCTTGATCAACAATTACTTCGGCTATTACAGCTCCGCCGAAAATTTAACCTTGGTTGGGCCGGTGCTGAGGAGCTCTTATGGCAAGTGGAAATGACGCACGAAGATCCCGCCACCATCTACCAACAAAAGAAAGAGGTTCCCCTAATGCTCTTCCAGAGAATTCTTGGGCGCTGACGTTTGCGCAGGAAGTAGAACTGGCAGAGTTGCACGAGAAAAAACTGAATGAGTTGAACAATCTACCAAGTGATCCGATCGACACCTGTAGTTCTGAGATGAACATTATCAAGATCTCCTTCGTCTTCATGTTAAGAAGACTAGCGGTATATTATATGCCCTTTTGACATAGCCTCATTACTGACACTGATGCTTACCACTCGCCAGCTCTCGACACGTCACTGCGTCGTGTGTCATAAAAGACTACCCAAGTGCGAATCTCTTCGCCCATATGCCTGTAGCTCTGGGCTCTGTGTATTCCAGTATTATCTTTTGAATCTTGGTCCCTCTATAGAGGTACGTACCGGTTTCTACATGGATTGGGATGTACCCTCAGTTCAAACATCGTTGAACAGCAAGAGATCATCACTAATACCGCCTCGGTGGACCTGCTCGTCTCGCTAGCATATGTTGCAGCGGTCGAAGGCGTGCTTGACGAACCATTACCGCGTGGTATGGGCCTGCGTGTCCGTGCGCCAAAGAAATCCGACGTCCTGGTTGACGAGGATGGTCTGTGCGAGTTTGACTCTCTGAGTTTGCCAGACGTACGTGTGGTCTTAATGAAGCTGGACCCACTGAATCAATTTCCTCCATGTCGCTAGATGAGAAAAGTGATTACCGGGTTGCTGGAGTCATTACCTCCCGTAGGTGTATATGGTTTGACATGGATTCCTGACTTACGTCTGAGTGTAGATCACGAAGATGAAGAATTATCTACAACAGCAGCTTCTCACTGGCAACACCAAAGTGCAGTTGAACGACATCAGTGCCACTGTTCTTCCTGCAGCTTGGTCTATTCTGAGATGGTAAGCATCGGATAATACATCCAGTCTCATGAGAATTGCTCACATAGGGTGCAGGTGTGTTGCTTCTTGCACCGCTCACATCGAGGAGATCACGAATCCAGAAGATCGGCTCCGAAACATGGGTAAGCAGCCTCTCAGGCTGAATCTCAGCTAGATGGTTCAGTCTAGAAGCTAACATTCAAATCCACGTTAGGCAACTATCAACAGTTTCGTTTCTTGGTTGGAGCACCTGACAAAGAGAAAAAGTTCCTCACTGCGCTACCTCAGGGCAACCACCCAGCCATATTTGCAAGTGACAACCCGCTGAGTTGCCCATTTGCTGACGATAAAGCTTAATCAGGCGTTCCATGGTTCTCCTCTGAGGAATTGGCATTCGGTAAGTCACAACAGCGTTACACAGTTTGCATTATCGTGACCACTAGTTTGGTAGATCATCCGACACGGATTGTGGGTTACTGAAACAGCGGCACATGGGCGAAGTCATGGAGATGGTACGACAACTTGGTAGCTCTGTTTTTTCCTAGTTGACCACACTGAGTCATTTACAGGTGTATATTTCTGTCAGGATGCCTCGGTACCTCTGGGTAAATATGCTAAACCTAGTTCGGCGTTGTGGAGAAATAGTACGACAAAGCCTATGGCCTGCTGCACACTCGCGGAAATTGTCAACCGCCGGGAAAGTTTTGTATACAATAAGCCGCCATACTTTGTCGTGGATAACACAGAGTGGATCATGTGGTGAGCTTGTATTTGCAGAGATCATCCCATTCCTGCTCACCTTGTGAGCAGCCGCTACCTACTTGTTCGCACCTCGTCCGGAAACCCTAATAATGACGAGGAACCCAAGGTAGGGAAATACATATCACAAGAACGCGGTGTGTCCACGACGTCGGGAACGATGAAAGTTGACATTCCCCAGCCGTCACATCAGCTTGACAAGCTCGTGAGGGCTTGCATCTTGGGGCGGGAAGAAATTACGTTAGCTGACGAAGACCGTGCCATCATCTTCGATGTACCTCACGAAGAACTTTCTGGTTCCGGATCGAACGAAAGTTTCCACACGGCTATGGATGCCATTCCACCCCGCAGTGCTTGCACTGGCGACGTTTGGGAATCGGACGATAAATGGATCTTGCGGAGCGCACAGGAGCTCCTTGCTCCTCCATCGGAGTCATCCCTCGTCGCCTCGGTAACTCTCCGGAGAGAATTTAAGGCGATGATGCTTGAACAACGCGTGGCACAGGACAGGGACGATTTGGCAACCTTGGGATGGTACCTACCCCCTCAACATAACGAAGATAACCTGTATCAATGGTTGGTCGAGCTTCACTCGTTTGACCCGGAGCTCCCCATCGCGAAAGAGATGAAAGCGATGTAAGTTCTCGAGTACACGACGTTGAGCGTCGATGGTTGACGTCATGCAGAGGGGTCCCCTCGGTTGCGATGGAAATCCGTTTCCCGCCAAGCTTTCCACACGCACCACCGTTTTTCCGTGTGATACGGCCTCGCTTCTTGCGGTCCATGGAGGTGAGAACTCGAGTCCCCAGCCCTCGTACTCGATCTAACATGCATTCAGGGAGGTGGTGGTCATGTTACAGTCGGTGAGATGCCGCGTCCCACTCGAGACGTTGACCGTGCTAACTGCCCCCCTCAGGCGGTTCCATTTGTATGGACCTACTGACCTCGGACGGTATGTCCTTTATGGTTTACTAACACATCATACTGAGCACAAATCAAGGCTGGCTGCCGAGCTATACGTAGGCCTTCCCATAGAGAAGCTTGGACTCGTGATGACTTGGATTGCGTATTCCCAGAGTATCGGCAGTGTTATTGCAGATCAAACTGGCGATGTCGTCTACAAGATGTCCTGCTCGACTACATGACAACTGGGACAAGTGAGTCGCTCGTTTACTCGACCCACCTGCTCGCTCATTGGAATGAAGGGCATACACCCCTGATGAAGCACTGAAGGGATACATTCGAGCCGCGGGTATTCACAAATGGAAGGCGAGTTACATGTCATAGTTCGAGAGATGGCCTACTCACGACTGTAATAGATCAAGAACGAGGCGGAGATTCGAAAGTTGATGGCGGTGAGGTGACTGTATTATAATAGATTTATGCTTTTATTTGTTCGTTCTCTCTTTGAATGAACCACAAATACCCCTGCATCAGAAGGTCCTTGATTTTACCGACACACTCCAATGAAGACATGGTAGATCAATCAATCAAGATTATCTATAAGACGTGGAGCCGACTGCTACAACGTACAACTGAGCTCTCTGTAAGGGCGACCAACGTCCGGAACTAAATCAATCAAGCAGCGTGCCACGAGTCGCCGAGTGACATATGAGTGGCATACACGTCGCACTGCCTGCCAGTCGACTTTCGTGATGAACTCACCCTGGGATGCATTTATCGACGAGTACGAGTGCACAAACATCCATTCCTTCGACGGCTGTGCCGAAACATCTCGCATGAGAGTGATTGACGAGTCGTCACCGATAACGTCGGGTTCCTTGAACTTTGCAATTGATGCCCCGCAGCGACTCGAGCAACAACGTTTTGCCTCTTTGCAACGTTGAAACCCGGGCTCGTCGTCGTCTCACGTCGCGCCGTCCAGGAGTATTGACAGCCGAGTTCTCTACAGTTCCATTCAATGCCAGTGCGAAAAGGACGGAACAGCCGATACTCTCGGGCCTTCGTACGTGTTTCGGATGAAAACCCAACTGAACTTTCGGGCCCCTCTACAGGAAACATCGGAGTCATATATCAAAGCTACAAGCTCCTTCGTGTTTCCGCTTGTCAGCCAAGACTTCTGTGAACGCAGAAGAGGTTCACCGTATTGTAACACAACGGCTCCCTGATCATCTGTTGGGATCATAAAGTTAATTTGGCGAATTAAAAGATTACCACCGTGACGTCTACTGTGGCAGGTGTCGCACCAATGTGCCAGTTTAACGCTCCTCAGGTACTGAGGGAATGAAGAACTGCCAGTCGCACGCTGTCAAATAAACTTTTATCAGCTTCCAGCTCCGAGTCCAATAAAGCCGTCCTAGTTCAGCACCTACAACTTGAATGTCCCTGTAGGCACTGGCAGCAACTCTTGAACTTGAACGACTCGGAAGGGCCGTGCCAGTGACGATGCCGAAGCAAATAGAAGTAAACATCAGCTGAATCAGTTGGCGGTTATGTAAGACCGAGGACTACCATGTCAAGACTTCCGGGGGCTACTACTTGACTTCATTTATCAGACCAATGTTCCTTAAAAAACTACGCCGTTTGCGGCCACAGACATTCACACACGAGGCCACTCAAGCTTCCCGCGATACCTCGCGTGTTGAAAACATTCAAAGCCTGGATCACGATAGCCATACTCCTCACCCCACCCCGACCCCTATCAAAGGGCGCAAAAGGTTCACAGCAGATCTCTCGGAATTGAATTCACATCCGGACCTGATCGCTTGTTCGGGAGAGTGGTCGGTAAGGAGTACGTGTCATTCAATCACTTCTATTTCTGCGCATCGTGTTCGAAACTTGGGCTGACCCGCGCGCTGGGCCAAACTCATCAGGTGTGAAACGTGGTGACGATGAAGGATCCTTAGAGATTGTTCTCACTCATGATGGAGAACATAAGGTGCAAACAATCATTGTTGTCGTATCTGGCAAGTGTTACATCCCCTAGTCTTTCTCGAAGACCAATAACCATCTACGTCAGATACGTCTCTATATCCTGATGAACACTCTTACTTCGGGTATTCGCAAGATGGAGGAAATTTGGAATCAGATGTTGCCCGCGTTATCGACAAACTGCCCAGAAAAACAGGTCATACGTTACGGGAAGTTGTAGAATTCTTCGTGACAGCCCTGTCTGGCGATGGTCTTGAAGACGTGACGGACGATGAGGAGTCTATTGGCGCAATGTTTGACGAGGACCGCGAGTGGCCAGATTGTCCGAACCCTTCTCAAGCACCCCAGCTGTCGCTTGGTCATCTCAAGAAGTATGCTGCCGCTCGTCTCCCCTTCTTCTGCTGACGGGTTTCTACAGGGACTTTATCGAAGTAAAAGCCGCCGGATACAATCCAGGCATTCTGTGGACAGGAAAGAACAAACTCATTATTTCCGTATCTCTTCCCGTCTCAGATCTCTTCCAACACATCCTTCCACATGCTTTACTCGCCTGGGACCGGAACTTTTTACAGCCAGGGTCGAATTTGACGCTCTTGATATCAGGATTCAGTGACGTTTATCCTGTCTTGCTACAGGACGGAACGCTTTCGCCGTCCGTTATGCGCACCGGATCGACTCTCAAATTCAAAGTCGGGTTCATACAGCACTACAAGCCTTCTAGGAGCAGCGCCACGGCTGCTTTTTGCGAGTTCTTTTTGCGGAATGTAGGCAAGCGTCCTGCGGACACAAGCGACGATACCGTTGAAGCGGACATGCTAGACATTGTGGATGATCCAGATCCGGGTGAGTCTAAATCGATGTTTTTCCATCAGACCGAGGCATATCCTTTGTATCCAAGATGTTTTTCGGAAAATGAGTTTAAGCACATCCCTCGAATCAATTCTCAACCAACATTTCCTTCGGCTGTTACAGCTTCGCCGAAGATTCAACCTTGGTTGGGCTGGTGCTGAAGAGCTCTTGTGGCAAATGGACATGACACAAGAAGATTCTGATACCACCTTCAAACAAAAGAGAGAGGTTCTCTTGACGCTATTACTTATCTTTGGGCACTGACATCTGTGCACTGGCAGGAAGTGAAAAAGGCTGAGTTGCATGAAAAGAGTCTGGCAGAGTCGAACAATTTACTGAGTGACTCAATCGACGCCAGCAGTTCTGACATGAACATTCTCAAGATTTCCTTCGCCTTCATGCTACGTCGATTAGCGGTATATAATCTGTCTCGACTCGGACTCACCACTAACATTGATGAACATCACTAGCTCTCCAGTCGTCATTGCGTCGTGTGCCACAGAAAACTTTGGGAGTGCGAAGCCCTTCGACCATACGTCTGTACTTCGAGCCTCTGTGTATTCCAGTACTATTCCTTGAATCTTGGTCCTTCTATAGAGGTATGTACCGACTTCTACCTGTGTCGGGACGTACTCTCAGTTCAAATGTTATCTGTGCAGCAAGAAATAATTACCAATGTCGGGGCAGTGGACCTACTCGTCTCGCTCGCATACGTCGCAGCGGTCGAAGGTGTACTTGACGAGCCATTGCCGCGTGGTATGGGTCTGCGCGTTCGCCCGCCAGCGAATTCCGGCGTCCCGGCTGATGCAGATGGACTATGCCAGCTCGACTGGTTGAGTCTGGGAGACGTACGTGGCTGTCACAAACTCTAATCCGACTGGACCTTCTAACCATTTTCCTAGACGAGAAAGGCGATCGCAGAGTTGTTGGCGTCGTTACCTCCCGTATGTACTATCGAACCTGTAGGCTTCCAAATCCATCGGGCGCCTGGCTTATGTTTGCGTGTAGATAGCAGAAATGAAGAATTATCTACAGCGTCAGCTTTCCGCTGGGAATACAAGAGCGCAGTTGAAGGACGTCCATGCCGATGTTTTACCTGCAGCTTGGTCTATTATGAGGTGGTAAGCGTCGGTCGTTACCCTTAATTCACCAGGAACACTCACTCGGATGCAGGTGTGTTGCTTCCTGCACTGCTTACATAGAGGAAATCACAAAACCTGAAGATCGTCTCAGAAATCTTGGTAAGCACTGCATTCTCAGCGGAAGTGTTCGCTAAGGTAAACATTCAAATCGCTGTTAGGTAGATACCGACAATTTCGTTTCTTAGTCGGAGCACCCGACAAAGAAAAAAAGTTTCTCCAAGCGCTACCGAAGGGAGACCACCCAGCCATGTTTGCAAGTGGCCGCCATTACTTGAGCTGACTCGAGTCTGCTGACCACAATAATCGGCTAGGCATTTCACGGTTCCCCTCTTAGGAATTGGCACTCGGTAAGTTGTGGCGGGGTCACCTCATTTACATCACTATGATGTGCCGGATAGATCATTCGGCACGGATTGTGGACTAAAACAATCCTTCATGGTCGATCTATGGGAAACGGTACGCGAATTTGCTTTCCTTCACGTCCCCGATCTACCACTGAGTCAATCCACAGGTGTCTATTTTTCTCAGGATGCGGCGGTCTCTCTTACTGGATATGCTACACCTAGTTCGACGGTGTGGCACAACAGTACGATGAAACCGACTGCATGTTGCACACTCGCAGAAATCGTCAACCGCCCAAAAGATTTTGTACACAATCAACCACCATACTTTGTTGTGGATAAAACGGATTGGATTATGTGGTCGGTTTTTATTCGCGGAAAACTTTATATTTCGGGGGCTCACCTCGTGAACAGCCGTTACCTGCTTGTTCGGACTGCGACTATGGCGAATCCTATGGCAGTTGTTTCGTCGCTGGGGACTGTTGATTATCCGGTTGAGGAGCAGGATGAGCCCAAACTAGGGAGCTACCTGTTACAACCACGATCCACTTGGACAAGGTTGGGAGCGAGGCAAGTTGACATTCCCCGGGCGTCAGATCAGCTTGACAGGCTCGTGAGAGCTTGCGTCCTGGGGCGGAAAGATATTACCCTAGACGCTGAAGACCGTGCAATCTTTGACGGACAAATGCAAGACGAACCAGGTAATTCTGGAGTGAAGGAGAGTTCTCCGGCGATTGGTCATGCACCACCTCGCGCTGGCAGGGTTTGGGAACCCGACGATAAATGGATCTTGCGGAACGCGCAGGAGCTGCTTCCCCCTCCAACGGAGTCTTCCCTCACCGCCTCTGCGACCCTCCGGAGGGAATTCAAGGGAACGATACTCGAACAAAACATGGCGGTTGACAGGAACGATTTAGCAACCTTGGGATGGTACCTACCCCCTCAACATAACGAAGATAACCTGTATCAATGGTTGGTCGAGCTTCACTCGTTTGACCCAGAGCTCCCTATTGCGAAAGACATGGAATCAGAGTGAGTCCTCCAGTGCATAATCGTTGAGCGTTGATGGCTGAGGTCCTGTAGAGGTGTCTCCTCAATTGCGATGGAGATCCGTTTCCCATCGAGCTTTCCGCACGCTCCGCCGTTTTTCCGCGTGATACGGCCTCGCTTCCGGCGGTACATGGAGGTGGGAACTCGAATGCCCAACTGGTGTGTTCGATCTAATATGTACACAGGGAGGTGGTGGCCATGTCACAGTCGGTGAGAAGACGTCCCCGACTCTGGAGACGTAGGTGCTAACTGCAGCTCTTTAGGCGGTTCTATTTGCATGGACCTACTGACGTCGGATGGTGAGTTCTTCACGTCTTATAACAGCAAACGCATTGTGCTGAGCATAATCTAGGTTGGCTGCCAAGCTATAGGTAAGTCTTGTGTGCGGTAGACAGGTTTGAAGCTGACCTTGGCTGCGTAACACCAGCGTGTCGGCAGTGTTATTGCAGATCAAGTTGGCCATGTCTTCCACAACACCGTATTTTGCCCGATTGGATAAGGACTGGGATAGGTGAGTCGCCTGTCTGCTTGACCTACTTGTTCGCTGATTGGAGTAAAGGGCATACACCCCTAGCGAAGCACTGAACGGATACATTCGGGCGGCGGGTATTCACAATTGGAAGGCGAGTTACGGGCCATGATTGAAGAGGGATCTACTGACAGGTCTGTATTAGATCAAGAACGAGGCAGAGATTCGAAAGCTAGTGACGGCGACATAGTATTAGTGTAGACGATAATTTTTCCGTTCGCCCTGCCAAGCCATGAGGCTCACATGCCAGTGAGAGGTCCCCCTGACGACGAGGCCAACGAAAAAGGCAATTCACGGTGGTGGCTGCCGTCGATTTTTGTGAGAGATTTGGCTGAGTTCAAAGAAAGGAATACGCTTCTTGTCTCCTCCCCGCTGCATCGACGCAGAGCCTCTCCCTCCTTTTCCTCCTCCCCTCCTTCGTGGAGCCGTTCTTTTACCCGCTCATTTGTGAATATGAACAAGAGATCTGGCTTTACTCACGCCCGTGTCGGACTCGCTGGCGCACACCATGGCCTCCACAAGCGTGATTGTGGGTAGCACGTCTTTGCTCCTCGCGCTCCTGTCTTGATTGCATGCCTCCCAGCCTGCGCTACTGGCGGATTCTATACCAGCCCCACGTCGGGAATGGTCGTTTCGAGCGCTAATCCTATCAATATTTCTTGGAACACGGCGTGCTTGCACAACACGCAAGCGGTCGATATTTATCTCATTGCATCTTCTCTGAATCGCACCAACAACTGTATCCACCAATGGCAAGACGTCAACTTTGCCTTGGGGAGTTACCAGACCACCCTCTCCCCCAGCTGGTGGGACGATGCATCCTCGGTGCAGCTTCAGTTCTCGATCGTCGAGTCTGGTACCCAACCGTTCCTCAGCCCTTTCCCCGCAGGACCTGTATTTACTACCACTTACACTGCATCAAAGTCCGGTTCCACGCCCACCAATACCAACTCGAACAATCCAGATATTGTCACATATGTCAATAACTTCTTCACCGACAATTCTTCTTCAAGAGGCAAAATTGCTGCTGGCATTCTCGTTCCTCTGTTTATCATTGCCATCGGTATCTTCGTTTACATCAAGATCAGTCGTGCCAAAGGCAAGGAGCAACGCAGACGCTTCTCAGAGGCTGTCGACAAACGTATGTCGACCATCTCTTCCGACTGGAAGTCGATCACCACCGCTGGTGCCACTGCTGCGATTCGCAACAGTATCGCTGTTGGGAGTACAGGGAACCGTTCTTCTGCGTTTACGTTTGGTGCCATCCGCCCAACTAGTACCATGGCAGTCGAGGGTGATTCCGCGAGCGCGGAGAAACAGTCTATCGACATATCCCAACTTCGCCCCGGCATTCGCGCCTCAGCTTTCGGCGAGCGCGTTTCTAGGGTATCGTTTGCGGCTGACGTCCGCCCGTCTATGGAATCCCGCCGTACTACCACGACTAGTCGTGCGTTCCGCACGTCCCGCACGTCGTTCTTTATCCCCCCACTCCCGATCCCTGCTCTCGCAGCCCAGAACGATGCAGGTGACATCTCTCCAACGCAAACCATGGGTGCGTTTTCTTTGACCCCTGAGGATATCCAAGCCCGTATTGGAGATAACGACACTGCGGGATCGCATTCTAACGCCGACGAGGTTTGGCCCTCACTCTCTAGTGAGTATATTTGATGATGATATGTGCACGATGTTGACCTGCTACGTAGTGATGCGCACTGGCAACGAACAGGAAACCGGAGATGACTATCTTTTGCCACAAAAGCAAAGTTTCGATCTCCCTGTACCTCCTTACGCTGTCCACCCTGCTCCTATGGTCACATCCCCAACTTCTGGTATGATGACTGTACCCCACAACGTGATGTCGCCCGACGAGATGTTGCGAGCGTATGCCACGCGCAAGGTGACCTCCCCACCCACCTCCCCCATCGCTTTCCCCGCACGCACCCTCAGCTACAACGGCTCTTCCATGAGAACTCTGTACACTCCCACCACTCCTACTTTAGATTCGTCATCTGGCGGCGCCGCTCGCGTCAGCGTCACACCATCGACGACGGATTCTGAGAAGAGGTACACGTCGTCGTACGCATCTATTGACCCTTATGGTGGGTATAACGGATAAAGACCTCGTGGCAATATCGCTCCTCGCTGAGCGCATGGTTCTTTTCAACCGGTGATGGTCTTCCCAACTGAAAAAAGATGTATGTCTTGTCCGTGTTCTATAAGATGAAATGTTTCCCTTGTGTTATTTCCTCGCCGTTCTTTTCCCTCGTGCGATGTTCTCTTGTTGAACGTGGTATTCTCGTACCCTCCAACGCTGGAAGTTACTGATACCTTGGGTCCTTGATTCCATACCCTTCTATTCTTCTTTGCCTTTGGTGCTACCCCAACGTCTACGGCTCTACCTTCCTCTTGCTCAATTTGGTACCACGCGATGCGTACGTCTACTCGGATTTTGATTTGTAGTGGCCTTGCGCTCTTTTCCCTACCCCTTCAAATACTGCCGCCTGGAGCTCGAGCGTTTGTCTGTTTTTTTTTAAACTAAAACGCTGTGCAATCTATCCTTTTGTTAGGCCCGAATTGAATCCTGTTTATTTTTCAATGTGAGTTGTAGCTCGACTGGAATGTACCCACGTGTGCACGAAGCAACTTTGATAAGATGTCATGAGCTTGCCGACAATCTTTATATACATGTAGCAAACACTTTACATGTGTGTCGGATATGGTGTAATGGCTAACATTACCGCCTCTCAATTGCTTCAGGTTGATCGCGGTAGCTCGGGGTTCGATTCCCCGTATCCGAGTCTTTTTCCCCTCTCATTCGCTCTCTGCTCTAATACCACCACGTTACAGTCTAAGCGGAAGGAAAGGGAGGTCGTGAGCTTCCGAGTGTGCAGATCCCACCATTTGACCTATGAATAAGGAGTGAGAGAGGGGCGCGTACTTACTTTCAAGTTATGGTACCGTTTTCACCGGCTGACACGCCGGCGTGTTCATCGACCTAAACGACCGGCTTGATTTACTTGGCGTGGGCGGCCCCCGGGTCTCCTCGAGACCCGTTCGGCATCTGGGCGTGCAAGATCAAAGATATATTTTTTTCACATCAAGAGAAACTGTGGCATTTATACCTGCGCGGCGCCGACTCATAGTTTGAACCTCCCATCTTCGGCCCCCGTACGTTCAATCTTGCAGGATCGTTTCGTCACAGGAAACCTAGGCGACGAATGGGTCCGGGTGCACGCAGAGGTGAATACCGCACATTTTCTTTTTCGAGTCGTCGACTCCACCGAATCACAGTCAAGTTCACCGAGAAACGGGATACCCTGGGCTGTTTCGAAATCAATCTTAGACGCAGACGCAGGGACTTAAACTCTCGGATAATCCGCTTTATCTGGGGGACCCCCGCCCTTGTTAACCTCTACGACCACCACTCGGTCAGCGATCGCCCGGAGCGGGAGTACTCTTTGGGACCGCTGGACAGCATCCGGCCATGCTCGCGCCTGACGTGAACAGGGCCAGCCCCCACGACCAATCTGCCGACCAATCTGCCCCATGCTCGATCTGGTCTCTGGTCCGTGCGCCTCATGGTCAGTCTGGTAATTGAAGCGAGACAATCAGCGCGGCGCGCGCGTCCTCAAGGCCTCACCCCCGACCCTCCAGATTCATTTCGTTTCTCCACTTGCTCGAGCTCAAATCCGTTCTGCACACGTCCATGTTCTCGGCCGCGAGTATCTCGTTGGCTGCAGTGACATCTAGGCACTTTTATTGTGTTTCAAGCACTGGCAGCAAGATTCTCGTACCGCTGTCGTATCGTCCACTGCCGTCGCTATACTCCGTCGATTGGTAATGTTCAACTTCGTCGTCAACAAGATGATCGAAGACTCGGAAGAAAAGCGTGACTCGCTGGATCCAAGATTACTCGAAGGCCTCGTTCTTCCCGATGGAACTAGCACCGCTATGCGAGTGAAGGCCTATGTCTACTCACCAACTCGGAAAAGTACGAATTATCACGAACTGTTCCGAAGGTATATACTTTGTTGGCTCGTACGACGTTTATCCTGACCACTTTCTAGCGTGAACGACTTTTGATTCTCCTCAGACACTACCTTTATCCAATGCTGCTCAAGTCATTGTCGGATAAATCAGTCTTCCCCTTGACGCACCGTGCTTCTGAAACAATCCTCGTTCGAACTGGAGACGGAGTCAGAAGTCTTCCTCATGCTACTGATCAGAACAATATCCGACGACACAGAGACGGCTCCAACTGACCACTCTACCTTTCGTCCCGCTTGGACTCGGATCCTCACCATGGATATTATGCGAGAGTACGCGTGTCCAACCTGTCAGTGTAGAATTTGTTCCAGCTGACGAACGGATTTTGCAGTCTTTACAGTGATGCAGAGTTGATACGCAATATCTGGGGTCGTTATGACGCAGAAGCGTCTGGCCCCAAGGTGGTCACTTTGGGGTGGTATCCGCCCTCGAAGGTCTCAAATACGTTCGTGAAGCTTTGATACTATGCCAGGAAATTGATCATCGAAAACCTTCGTAATAAGCATAACTGTCTTTATCCTCGCTCTCGAATGTCAAGCACTAGGCCTTTACTGCACACCGCATGGTCGAGCCCGCTCACTGAGCAACCTGGACATTTCCTGAGAGCGCCGTTCAAGCTCAATGAGCACATCGGCAAGCAACGACACGACGACGGTGATGGGGCGTGCCGTGTGCAAAGGACACCAATGACGATGGCTATGGTGACGACGGATCCCACGTGCCAGTGCTCCACTTCACCACCCACCGCCACTCTTGAAGACAACGACAGGACGAGGACGAGGACGAGGAGAAGACACGTTGACGACACGGCTTCGTCAACGACACCGCGTGTCGTCACGAGGCCGGCGCCGCCGCAGCTCATCCCTTCGACACGCGCTGCGAATGATGGTGAGATTATGTACTAGTAGCTGTATTTTAATCCTAGGCAATGAAAGGAACAAGAGACACACCGTTCTACACGCTGTTGGAACACGTCGTCTGTAGGAGGGGTTACACTACGTACAGGTGAGTAAGGAATGTAAGTAGGAGCTATGTAGAGTAGCTTACCTCCAGTCGACGTGGTACGAGACTGGCTGGATCTCCAACACACGCTTAATACTACGTCACTCGTGTGACATATGAGCTGCATACCACTGAGCCTACTATGCTAGCGGAACCCTGTCCTAAATGCTGCAACCTCTAATCCCATTTCTCTAATGACCGAAGCGCATGTGGCGCATGCGGGTTTAAGCTTGAGTTTTCCCAAATCGTAGGTTGCGGCAGAGGAATGAATCACGTCCTCCTGGTTGTCAAGAAAGCTTTTGGGTTCCATCGCAATGCCCCCAACAGAGTTCGGATCAAGACCGTTTCTGTTCTTGATACTAAATACTGGGGAATTAGTGCTGACGACAATCACAAAAACTCATGCTTACGATTGGAGGAGTAGAAACGGAACGGTTTCGGCACACATGCCATACTTGTTCCAGTTGGTACGACCGTCATCAGCCCCAACTTGATGCTCCTGACCCCTTAAATCTTCCCATGTGGGGACGTTTTCCAAGTTGATACGACGGTGAACCAGGGCAAGTGTCTTCATCTGCTGACCTCTTGCGACTTGTAGCTCCCTCTTTCGCTCCCCATGAACTCGCTGAGCTATCTTTCTCCCACAGTCAAGAGTTAATGGGGGGCCTTGTCAGATGGGAGATGATCGCTCACGATGTGTCGTGGTCGTAGTTTTTCTTTCTCGATCGGTGGTCGAAGTCCCTCTGTCAGGCGACGACAGAATATGGAATACACACACAGCAACGGTATAAAATAGGTTTCTCGATTCGCGTTTCGTGGGATCTTTCCCGCAGCGATGGTGAAAATCCAACCGATGAAGTCATAGACTTTTCACCCCGAGCTGAACGTCGAGATGTGGGAAGTGGACCTTGAGCGGGGGCGCGAGGAAGATGGGCCCAAATTGCCAGTCCAGGGGGGAGAGCGGCGTGTTGCCGAGGTGGGGTATGTCAGAAAATCCCCCCCTAAGGAAAGGTTGCGCATTAATGATACGGCATTAACAACAATGAGGCATTAAACACTGCTCACGTCTCATTAACGATATCAAAAAACGTAGAGACCACGTTGTCGACCATGTTGGACCCACTGACATGAAGCTCCGGTGGAACGTGATATTTTCGGGGGTGGGCCCGAATGTCCTCGAAGAACATGAGGATCTGATTTATCAGTAAGACACTATTACACAATGCAAGTGACATACGTCGCGGGAAGACATATGAGCTAAATCGATGAAGTTCTTGACTCCATTAAAGAATTTGTGGACCTGAATGTGTCGCGCTGGCATTGTAAAGGGGAGCGAGCGCGAGCGTGAACCAGAATTTCAACGTGGTGGCCCAAGCAGCGGCGGGGCAGGGGGAGCAGGACTTGCGAACAGACGTCACAACCGCTATTAAAGCATTTCAGGAGTGACTGTCGGTGGTCTGAAACATTGGCATCTGAAAGTCAACTGGTTATAGTTTGGGCTGCATCATCGGCAGAGATACCTGGTTTAGTCTCAGACTAGTGCTACGAAAGTAATCTTTTCATATGATTCATTCGTCTCTGAGCGAGAGTATGTTATTATGTTTGAGGGACGACACGTCCCCGCCGGGAAGAAGCATCTACTGCTTCAATCGCGCGAGCCTTCGTGAATTCAATGTGTGTAGCTTGCCTTTGGACCACACATGCTGTAGAATCCAACTTGAACCTCAAGCATTCCCCACCTCGGCGCCTTCAGCCCCTGAAGGCGAGGTGCAGCGGGGCGGCACGAGGCGAGAGCGCACGCACTAGTATGAGCACAAGTGGCAGATCATTGCCCACTATTTTGACCCGTACCCGTGAGTGCATGCGCCATGTGGTGAGGCGAAGTGGGGGTGCAGGCGCAAGCAAGGGAGGTGAGGTGGCGCGAGCGAGGGCGAGGCGAGGCGAGACGAGAACGCGTGCACACTGTACGAGCACGAGCACAATAGTGGACACGTCGTCTGCTTATGCCCGTGCTCGCTAGTGAGGGCGAGGATGAGGACGAGGACGAGGCGAGAGCGTGCACATAAGCACGCGCAGGCGCGAGGTGACGTGAGGGCAAGGGCAAGGTGCGCGAGGCGAAGCGCAATAGCGCAAGGACGAGGACAGGACGAGGGCCCGAGGCCACATGAGGCCGAGGTCGAGGGAATGGGCGAGGGCCAGCGTGAGATAGCGTGAGGCCGAGGGTCATGGATGGTAATACGCATCACGCAACACTGAGGGCGCGCTCGCAAGTGCGTCGGGTGAAGGCGAGGCAAGGGCACCCACGTTGTCTGCTCTTTGTACCTGTGCTCGCAAGCTCAGGCGCGAGGTGGCGACCGTTACTGTGCGGTGTGAGTGTGAAGGTAAGGGTGAAGGTGAGGGGGCGAGCCTGAGGGAGGGCGAGGGCGGGGCGAGGGCGGGAGGGCGTAACTTGAAAGCGTGGGCAGGCTCTGCGGCAAATACATTATACGGGTGATCCGCGGATAAACCCGCCGTGGATACGGTAGTGACTCGGAGCAAGGTGTTGGCAGCGCAGAAGCACGGTTAGGCCAAAGACTCTTCACAACATAGAGTAAGTATTGCTGGATGGAAGACATACTTCGCTTTGTTCTGGCGCCCAATGTGGCGGAAGTCAGTGAGAGTATCGATGGGTCTGAAAAGGAGTCTTACGATGCATATAACTATGGCTAGTCACTAGTCACTGAGTCATGCAAACCCAATGGATCGTAACTTGAATGTCTCCGTACATGCGTCACCGGTAATCGTTCTCGTCACTTGCCGATCCCATCGAACTTCCACCACAATCATCATCCTTAACGAGGACGCGATCCTGCCAGTCATAATGATCCAAAGCCTCCAACAGCTCTTCCAACGTGGTCGGGCTCTGAATGTGATTTGTTTCATCGCTGCAGGTCATGACCCTGTACCAGTCAAGCTTGTCGGGATGCGATGGATGTTCGTAAGCAAAGACTCGGACGTAAGCGTTTCCGCCTGACCCGCGGAGGACGTGCTTGATGAGGCTGGCTGGAACTCCGATGGTTTGGCAAAGCCACCGACTGCACTCCGGTTCGTACGTCCAACCTCTGGGAAGGCGAAAGGGAGGAGCTCTGGCCAGTGCCTGCAAACGAGATGCCAGGAGTGAAAACGTGAACACGGGCTGCCGCTGTGATTGGGTGCATACCTCTTTCCTGATCTGCCTGCGCGTTTTCTTTTTCTAGAGGGACGACAAATGAGTACGACGATTCGGTGCTGCTTGGAACGTACGTGGTTTTCACTTTAGGAGCACTAGCCCCTATTGCATGCTAACTGTGACCTTTTATGCCCGATCTCGTCTCTGGTCGTGCGCCTCAGTTTGGTAACTGAAACGAGACGGCACGGCACGTGCATCCTCACCCCCCTCTCCAGATTCATCTCGTTCCTCCACCTGTGCTCGAATCCGTCCTGCACACGTCCACATCAGCCGCGAGTATCTCGTCAGCGGCAGTGTCAGTGAGTTGTAACTTGTGGCCTGACATCTAGGTACTTTTTATCGTGCTTCAAGCACTAGCAGCAAGATTCTCGCATCGCTGTCGTATCGTCCACTGTCGCTGCTATGCTCCGCCGATTGGTAGTGTTCAAGTTCGTCGTCAACAAGATGATTGAAGAATCGGAGGACAAGCGTGACTCGCTGGATCCAAGATTACTCGAAGACCTTGTTCTTCCCGATGGAACTAGTACCGCGAGTGAAGACCTGTCTACTCGTCAACTCAGAAAGGCCCCACTTTCTCAATCTCGAATACTTGCACAAGACGCTCGCACTCGAGTGTTCTTACGAACTATTCCGAAAAAGTGAGTCGGGTGAAGCGGCGAGGCAAGGGCACCCACGTTGTCTGCTCTTGCGAGGGGGCGCAACTTGAAAGAGTGGGCAAGCTCGCAAATACGAGTGATCCGCGGATAAATTTGACGGATGTCCCGCAAGACAAAACTATTTTTGCAATTCACTCAGAACTATAGCTAGTCACTAGTCACCGAGTCAGATCTTCAGATGTAAGCTCAAAGGATCATACATACGTCACTGATAATCATTCTCGCCACTTGCCAATCCCATCGAACTTCCATCACAATCATCATCCTTAACCAGGACGCGATCCTGCCAATCATAATGGCCCAAAGCCTCCAAGAGCTCTTCCAATGTGGTCGGGCTCTGAATGTAACTTGTTTCTTCGCCGCAGGTGTTAAACATGTACCAGTCAAGCTTGTCGGGATGCGATGGATGTTCATAAGCAAAGACGTAAGTAAAGTTCCCGCCTGACCCGCTGAGGACGTGCTTGATATGGCTGGCTGGAACTCCGATCTTTCGGCAAAGCCACCGACTGCGCTCCGGCTCATACGTCCAGCCTCTGGGAAGGCGAAAGGGAGGAGCTCTGGCCAGCGCCTGCAAGCGAGATGCCAAGAGTGAACACGGGCTGCCACTGTGATGGGGTGCATACCTCTTGCCTGATCTGCCTGCGCGTTTTCTTTTTCTAGACAACAAATGAGTATGACAAGTGCTTGCGGATAACGCCCGGAACGTAACTGCCATGATGATTCACTTTAGGAGCACTAACCCCTATTGCATGCACACTGTGACATTGTATAATATGCTCGATCTGGTCTCTGGTCCGTCACGGTCACGGTGCGCCTCATGGCACGGCGCCACTGGCAGTACACCGACAGTATGCAATACCTCAAGGCCTGGGGTGCTCGCAGACACGAAAAGCGACGAAAAGGAGGCGGTGGGACAACTCGGCAAATCTAACACAGCAATTACCGTGACCGTCGTTCTGTTGCAATGGTGTCGCTCCACAGTTTCGGAGCGTCGGAGAACCTATGACTTTGATCAACTTGAACACTCAGCCGAGTCCGCACCCTCTGCCCGCTCACCACAACCCGTAGTCTTTTCTCTACGTACGTCTTACTTCTCCCTCAGGCTCTTCATCCTCTTGGTTCTATCCCACCCTCGACCATCAACGACACAAAGCGAGTTCTGAGGCCGTCTCCGCGCCGATGATGATCGAACTTCAGATTCAGACAAATGCTCCGAGTCCGTGCACTCGTGAGTGATGGCCACCATACTGTCGTCAATGCACTGCTTCGAGTTCAGCTATCTGTTGATAAAACACTGTCTCCGAGTCGTTGTCCAGTGTTTCACGATCTGGAATGGAGCATCGTCAACTTGTATCTTCTCACAGCCCACGGCCTGAGCAGTGTCCTGTTTCACTTATGATTAACCTATTGTACCGTGTAGGCCGGCACTGGAGGTGACAGGCCGTAACGATAGGAAACAAACTTGCCCTCGACACTCACTATCTTGACCATCAGTTTCATACTTACTTGGACGTGTTGCTCTATAAGTCGAGCTGGACTCCTGCGATCGACTTCTCGCCCCTTGGTACGTTTCAACAACTTGGACAGCTACAACTTGAAGCACTAGATTCGACAACGTGAAACAAGACTCGTTCAAATAGCACAGCTCTAGACGACTAACACGCCAGTGGAAATGTGTCAGTGAACTACGGGATCACAGATACATTTGAATGATCTGGTCGCTTCCATGGTTACGCTTTCGGGCATCAGAGTTCGAGTCACGTCGGATATCTGGCCAAGAACGCAAGGTCGTACTCACATGCCGTCTATAGCGTCGGGCCCCCATCGCACTGACCACGGCCACTCGTCGAAGTATCTTGCAGGTAGGTTCAGTCCTTCTCTCCGCTCGACCCGGGGGGCTTCCATCAAGCGCATAGACGTCCTTCACTGTAAAGCGACGCGGAAAATCGTCATGACCCTACGCATCCGACAGCGCTTCTTGCATGGTAGGGTATCTCTTCGGCATGGCTGCTCCACAGGTACCAGACGACCAGCGTGTCGGGCTGTGAAAAGACGGTATAGTCACCGTCATAGCAACACAGCGCGCGCTGGACATGGCTTGTGGGGACACCGGCGATGCGGGCATACCGCGGTTGTACTGAGCTGTCCTCGAATTGATATGACCAGCCCTCTGGAGGAGTAAATGGAAGGGCTCTGGCCCGAGCCTGTGAACAGTCAGAGAGACATGCGGACGGTGACGATTCGTGGTCACCACGACACAACTTTGTTCTCGTTTCAAGTTCCTTTTTTTAAATGGACTGAGTGATCGGAGGAAACGATACGTACTGCCATGAGATGATGTCAACTTCAGCTCTTGATGCTTCGCACGTTGTCTTCGGACGCCATTTGTAGATACAATTAGATTCGAGAGATCAATCCAAACTACATGCAACACAACTACACACATCATATCTGAAAAGCGGGATCATTGAGACGCAAGAAATAGTACTAAAACCATGCAAAAGAGTGACATGACAGCGATCACACGAGATTCCATTTTTTGCCTCGCTCAAGCGCGCGAGACGCGTCACATCGTAAAGACGTCGATTTCCTTCATATCCCCTGTCAAAAATGCAGGAAACTGCAACACACACGTCGTCAGCATCTTTCCCCGCCACGTGGCGACGACGGACCTTGAGCCCGACGAGCCGTTCGTCGTCGATCATCACCCCTGAGTATTCGCCCCGGACGTCCCTCCGCACGTCGCGATACGGCAACCCACTCTCGACGACGTCCACAAAGATGTGGGGCATCGCAATCCGCGTCACCGCGACGTCGTCCGACGGGTGGCACCGTGACCCGCTCGCGTCGTTGTCCTCTGACGCCCGCCGGACGTTGAAATCGAGCACTTGGAGCGTGCTCTGGCCCGCTTTGGACGTGGGGAGGAGCATCACGATACGTTGGCCGTGGACGTACCTAGATACGCGCGTCCGAGTCAGCACCCCGTCGACGCGCTCACGCTCAAGACGCACCTCAACCATTGAAACACACCCACGTGGGGCATCATCCGCGCCTGCGTCGGCCCCCACTCTGCCCATGGCACCTCGAGCGGTGCCCCCGCGTTCGCTCCGTCACCTTCCCGGACATACCGCGCCAACGTGCGGTGATGCAAACACACACACATCCGGGGACGCGTCCGCGGCCCGTCGAGCGTCGGCAAATGCGCGTACTGCACCGTCAAGACGTACATCCGCGCCGTGTTGGACGACACGAATGCCGTGTCGGCGGGGCACGCCGTCAGGAACGGGCCCGTGTGTGTGCCCACGCTCAACACGCACACCGAGGCGTGAATCGGGGGGAGGTGTAGGGTCGCGACGTGCGTTAGCGTCCCCCAGGGCTCGGCGCGCGGCATTTCGGAGAGCGAGGGCGCGTCGTTGGCGTCCACGCCAACGTAAGCGGGGTCGCATGTAAATGTAAAGAGCTCGAGCGTCCCGCTCCCGTGGCCGGTCGTGACGAACAGCGCACGGCTGTGTATAAATGAAAAGTCCCACGTCGCAGGCGGAAGATGGCTGCTCGCCCGATCCTAGCATCCGTGCACACCCAGTCAGCCCACGTCCGCTCGTGTGATCACATAAACGGCGTACCACGGCCATCTGGCCCGTCTTCCAGTTCCATACTGTGATGCGCGGTCGCGCAGGATCGACGCAGTACATGATCCCCACGACGTCGTCGACGATCTGCACGAACACGCTCGTGACGGGGTACAACACCGCCGTGCGTAACACCGACACCCTCGCCTCGGGATGCGCCTGATTCGTCGACATGGTCCGCACGTGCAGCTCGAGCACGCCCGGAAAG
>QFES01007989.1:0-20214 GCA_003316375.1 Tylopilus plumbeoviolaceoides
CAGTGAGATCTGCGCGGAGAAAGATATTGATAGCTGAGGCCGTCGACGAGACAGCAGAGTATCGGACCGGGTAGACTAGTACATATTTGCCGCCGGGGCCCTGGCTTTGAGTTCGAGTCGATGAAGGGGATACCTGCCGCATCATGTTAGACGAGAGAAAGTGGTGAAAGAATCTTCCCTTGTCCATAGCCTTTCAGCCAATAGTACTCTCCTTGGGATTCCCACCATTTAGAACATCACCCCCGAGGGAAAACGTATAGGCTAAAAGTCGAGGCTCGGCTCGCTCCCATGCGCAGGCGAAAGCGGCCAACAATCTAAAATTCGACGATGCAGCTCTTATGCTGCACTGGAAGCGTGACCAGCATCGGAGCGCCGATGAGCTTCGCGGTTAATTAATTTGCACCCTGCTGTGCTGTCAGCAGATTTTCTATAACCATGTAATTTGAGATAGGACAGAGAGTGTGGGTCTCGCGCCTTGTCAATGGGATAACTTCAAGTCGACTCACTTGCATCGGCCCCGGGCCGGGACAAAGCCGTCCGTCACGTGAATGTTCTGCAAACCAACTTGAAGCGACGAGAGCTGCACCTCTCATCACAGTCCTTCAGAAATCCAACTCCACCCCTCAGGCTATGCGGTAGATCACATGGAACTCTGAACAAGAGAGCCAAAGATGACCAGATACCGATGTCTGCATATCAACCATCGACATGCACGACCGAAAAACGATCATGGTGTGATTCTTATGTTACTACCATCGATCTTGGAAAGCGGAGACAGTTCATACACATGTTTTTTTGGGGCGTGAACTTGATCAGAGTCGGCAGGGTTAGCTATTCCCTTTGGAGATCGAGACAACATAACTAACGCTTCGTGAAGGCGCACATTTCCGAGTCGCGCTTCGGGGCGTCACATGCTGCATCTGTCGAATTGTGCGCCATGTTGTACGCGCCAGGACGCGGGGGCCAAGTGCAGTCGAGACTCGGAGCATGTCATCATATAGTTCGATCTCTGGCGACAACAGATCAATCGCATCCCGCAGCCCTCAGCTGCGAAAGGTGGTAGGTCAACGGCGACTCTAATCCCAGTATCCGCTTGACATACGCGCAACTGCCAAGGGGTCAGCATCTCAAACCTGTAATATGGCGATCTTCTAGATGACCCCATCGAGTCCTACTAATGGAGATCCCGCGTCAATTCAAGCTTAGTAGGCCGATACACCATAAAAACACTACAGTGCAAAGTTAGTATGATTACCTCGCAACATGATGAGCGCGAGAGGAAATGAAGTTGTCCCCTCAGGCTAATGTACTGAGTGTCCTATATACGCACTCTATATGAATGAGCGTCGCTGAATAAATCTTGTAGTTGAAGGGCACGGAACATCCCCGACTCCCACGGTAGTGGAGGAGGGTTTTATCGGACAGGTTTGTCAGGCACCTGCAAAACGACTTGTCGAATGTGGGAAAATGTTATGTAATATAACTGTACAGTCTCTTCGCAAACTTGTTCTTGTTCATCTTCGCACATCAGCCATGATTGCTGGGTCCCAGTGCAATTTTGTTGATTCACTGTCTGATGTATTTGTTTGTCGTTATGGTTCGCATCATTGCTGCCATGTTGAGGAAGCCACCACTACCTGTCTACAGCGCTGACGAGACTCCTGTATATCACCTTCCTTGGTCTTGAGCACCTGTTGAGCTTTTACTGAAATCACTTCATGATGTTTCTACTGATAGGATAGCTGAATGCATATGCAGTCTTGGTGTTGGTCGTCCTTCATAACCTGCATTGGGTTAATTAATCATCACCTTGTCACCTTGCTTGACAAGGTTTCTGTGGCACCCAAAAATCGTGGGAAGGTATAGCCCCTGTCTTACCGGATTTTGCCGAACAATGCATCGCTTCGGACTTTGCCTGCGCGTCGCACAGGTAGCGTTGCCTGCCTGCACCTCACTCGCACCTTCTTGCCTGCCTCACCCTCACTCGTCTCGCCTCGCCCTCATCTTACCCCTCTCACTTTCCTCGCTACCCTGACCCTCATGTCGCGTGACGTGTATCGTCACCTGATGCGCTTGCGAGCACGGATCGAGTCGCCTCGCGCTCTACCCTGACTCGTCTCGAGACGCCTTCGCCCTTCCTCGCCTCCCTCACCATCACTCACTTCGCCTGGCCTAGCCCTCACCCTTACCCTTATGCCGTGGTCACCACCTTGCGCCTCACCTCACGCGTCCTAGCCCTCACCCTTGCCCTTGCACCACCTCGCACCTGTACACGCTCGTGCGCGCGTGCCCTCGCCTCGTCCTCTTCCTTGTGCCACTTGCATCTCACCCCACCCATTCCCTCTCCCTTGCCCTGCCACACGGCCCAGCCAGTGGCAGCAACGACAACGGTGCGTGCCACACGGCCCAACCAGCGCTGCCAGTGATGACGACGAGCACGCGTGCGCGTGCCCCACGACCAGGCTAGCGACGAGGAAGACAGCGAGGGGGACAGTGTGTGCTGCCACTCGGTCCAGCCAGCAAGGACGAGGACGAGGACAGCGCATGCGCGTGCCACACAGCCCAGCTAGCGACGATGAGGGCGCATACGCGTGCCACACGGCCCGCTCAGTGGCGATGACGAGGTGGAGGACGACGACGACGATGATGCATACGTGTGCCACACTGACCACCCAGCGAGGACGAGGACGACGCATGCGCACGCACACGATAAGGACGACGAGGACTGCCCGTGCGAGTGCCACACAGCCCAGCCAGCAACGATGACAAGGACGAGGACGAGGACGGCGCATACGGCGCGCCACGCGCCACGCACCCTTCGCAACGAGGACGATGAGGACGACGACACGGAGGACAAGCCACGCGCCCCACGGAATGATGACAACAACAACGACGAGTGGGTGTGCGGCGCCCGTGCCGCGTGCCATACATAACAAGGACGACATGATGTCGCCAACGGCGCAGCGCAATTGACGACACGACAACGACCCGTAGGTCAAAGAGGCTATAACATGAAAAGAAGCTATCTAAGGTACTAGGTAGAGCTAATGGTAGTGGAATCATTCGACTGCCCTGAGGACATGCTAGCAGGCACCTGAGGCCATGAGAGATGACTTGGATACGACACAGCATTTAAATCATTGTCAGGATAGAGTACCGTTTTTTGTTCCTGTCTGCAGCCATCTCTGTTTTGACCTTGCAAATGACAAGCAAGGTTTCAGCCGGCGCCAGCCGGCACTTCCCAAGTATACTATGTAATCGTGTGCGTTTCCTTGACAGTGTCTGTTATCTTGTCCATCGTCAGTGTCCGAGTCACTCGCTTCATGTCATTGTCTCAACTTTGATTTGCCTTGTTGTAATATGATACGATGATAACATTATACTACTCCTGTTTTTTTTTTCCAGAGTCGGGGACTTGGCGCGTCAACGCGCCGCTACCGATGTATGTAATGGTTTACACGCACCTGGGTCCATGATCACGTTAGAGCGAGAGATAAAGATCGAGTGCGATGGCAACAATACCCACGCCTGTGCCCAATTCAAAAATATGCCATGCGTCGGCGTTAAAGAGCGACACGTGCAGATCCGTGAGTGGATCGCCAGCCTCTGGGAGCGTTCCAGAGAGGAGCTGATCAAACGAGCCAGGAGCTGAGACTGGTTCCGCTATCCCATGTTTTGTAACAGCTGTTCGCATGGGCGGGTAGGACTGGTGAGACGCGAGCTTCAGAGGCTCACGCGTTGTCGAGGTCAAAAGAGGTTTTCTTTAGCCGCTGCTTCGGTCGGGGGCAGGCGAGAGCGAGAGAAGAGCGAGAGAAGCTGGGGTACCGGTGAGAGAAGCGGTGTGAGGTAAGCGCGAAAGCGCGAAGAGCTTCCTGGCCTCAAATAACTGCGCAAGCCCGTCTGGGGGCGTGAGCTATGGGGCGGGCGGGAATGGCTCGCAGCATGTGTCCAAGGGGTGATACGCAAGAGATGGCGGCGAGGCAGGCACGATGTGGTCAGTGCGTACGTGCGACGAAAGGGAGCAAGTGGCACAGTGTGCGAGCGCCGCGGCCGTGTCCAAGCAGTGGAGGCGCGCCTGCTTACTTACGCTCCTTGCTTCTCGCTCATCCTTCCCACAGCGTTCGTCCTCGTCCGTTTCAGCACACCCACCCACCCACTCACCCCCTCCATTCCTCATTCCGACTCCTCGCAGCTCACCTCTTGGGTGCGGAGCGCGCGAGCCCGCATATTCCTGGACCCTTAAGGGGTTAAGGGGACAGGTCTTCACCTTCGCCGGAACTGCCAATCTGTTGACGGAACCGTGGGATTTCTACTTTCCACGCCACATGTTCCCCCTCTTTTGTGAGTCAGCTTCTGCCCCCGAGTCTCCTCTTCCATCACGCGCGTAGTCGCTCTCTGTCATTCTCGTTTACACCGCGTGCTCAATCGCCTTCGATTTGCATTTGAAACCTGGTCGTCACGGTGTGAGTGTTGGATTTAAATGTGACCCTTGTTATCTAATCATTTTTCATTGCGCGCGCTTGCTGTCCTTGAATCGCGTGCATATTTACCTTCACATTTCTTTTCCAACCTGGACGTCACTGGGTCAGCGTTTTAATTTAATGTTATTTGCGCTATCTGATCTCCTTCGTGTGGCGCTCCATCACGTGCATAGTTGCCGTCTTTCAATCTGTTTTATATCGCGTGCGTAATTGTGTTCACATTCCGTTTGAAACTTAGTTGTCGATGTGTGAGCGAATATGGCCGCCACTGTCTCAACTTTACATGCGGTCGCCCTTGAAAACGGCTCGTGTCTCACAAACCTCCCCCTCCCTTCGTCTACCGCCAGACCACCTGCGGGTGGGTCTTATTGGGTTAACTGTTCACCTTTGAATTGCCAACCTACTCAACTTCTTCCGCAACGAGCAAAATATTATGAGCTCTGTTCAGCAAATTGATATCGCTACGCACCGTATACTTGTTGCGTGCTTGTTAGACAGGCAGATGCACAACGATGGGGATGAATGCCCTCAGGCTTACTTGTTCCTGATTCTCGACGACAACTACCGAGCAATAGACGTGGCTTCAGATATGATCTCCTGGCCATTTCGGAGGTGTTCTTCAGGTAAAAGATCACTTTCTGTCCGCTCGTGATTTTGTCTGAGACTCATCAACAGGATTAAACTGCACAAATGCAGAGATGAGGCAATGCGTACCCGGTAGGGGCGTGGTGTTGGTGCGAGAGACAATGACTTGCTACCGCCGTGAAGCATAGGATTACGAACACCATATTCTTGGGGTTACAATAGTACAGAATTTTCACTACACATTGAATCATAGCGGGGTCCAGGTTTGCCCGAAGGGCCATTGAATACACCTGCGAGGTGTTCCCACCCACCATCGCAGGTCAGCCCCGTCCCGGGCCGGGGAGCGCGGCGCGCTCCTGCCCATCCATGGCACTCTGTCACCATCACCCTCTCTCTCCCGAGCGGACAGGGGTCGCAACCTCATACGAAGCGTGCCATGCGCTGATGTGCCGTCAGAACTATACCCTAGTTCACAGTCCTGCAAAGATGCAATCTAGGAGAGGCGATTCTACGATTCGTAGGCTCATCTGACCTTGTCTTTCTGGTAATTATTGCTATTGGTATGCCACCGTATGCTTTCGACGTCATCTTGGCCGGTTCTTCGTACGCCGTTACACCGAGTTAATTTGTAGCCCACTCCAGGGATAGTCGGGCTGCATCCACGCGTTGGAACTATTTCATCGAACCAGAGAGATAATGTTATATTAGTACCCATCCAACGATGTGGATGGACATGTTCATCTGAATCTACTTACTGTATGTCTACCGTACGGATGCCGTCCATCAATTCATCCAACGATCTCCTCTCGAGCCTGGGCCATAATCGAGCTATCCGTCGCCACATGCTTGTACTGCGTATCTTCAACGGTCCAAACAGCAGTGCCCAAATGGCTACTTCAACTGAACGCCAGCTGCAGCGCACACGTCGCCTCGTCGAACAAGGGATCACCACACATGAAATCCTCATCGAGGGGAGGATCAATCCAGGGATGAACCAGGAGTGTACTCTTAATCACCGACAGGTCGTCTCGAGTCGCAATCTCGACATCGTCTCTGTTAGGCGATGTCCCACGATAACAGGGAGATCCGATTCAGCATTGGGACCGAAAAGAGGGATAAGGGTGGCGAGAGGGAAAACGATGCCGGGGAGTCGCAAGCGATCGGCGACAAGCGTCAGCGGGGGGGGGGAGTTATAGAAATGCTTGTATAGCGGTGGGTTGAACGCAATGTCATGATCAAGCTAACCATCTTGGCGCTCTTGGTCTATGCTGGCACATGCGAGGGCACGATTTTGTCGTAGACAGTGAGTTTGGTAGGGAGGTGATTGTGGTGGCTTCCCAAACTGCCAGTCCATGCGAGGAGGGTGGCGTTATCCGAACGCGTTAGGATATGCTTCGAGAGGCAACCAACGGCTTGATCGCCCTCACCATGGATGATTAGGAACTTGAGAAGAGAACTTGTAAGTTGGACTCGCAGGTCCTGGATGGTCTGCTCGAGGGATGTAAAATCGTTGTCTGACGAATGGGCTTGTAAATGAGATGGGAACAAGGGCAGCTCGCATGGACCCACGGGAGCTCACAGGCCGGACGTGTAGGTCCCAGCTAGTTTGTTCGAAACATACAATTTTGTTGCCTAAATTAAGTTGATGAGTGAAGTGCAACATATGTCGCTTTAGAGACACACTAAAGTACTCGTCCCGTGTACGGAGAATCACCAAGAGAGCCGATGTATATGTCGAAACTATCTTTCTCCTGGTTGACCGTACCATGGGAGCTGGGGAGTTGGAGACGACGTTGTGGTACATTTTCACAGGGGTTCATCCCTGGTTCATCTGGATAACGAAACACATTGAGAGGAGCGCGGACAGAAAGAGTGAATGAGCGCACGTGGGGTTTCTGTCGTAGATAATCGTTTGGAATGGGCTTACAAGCGCACGCAGGCTATCCTTCTGAGTCTGCTTCTTGGCTGTGCGCTGAGAGTTGGTAAGTTTGTCGCGAAGTCCCCAGATAGTTTTGCGGAAAGTGATAAAGAATTGGCCCGGAGAGGGGCGCCACAAGATATCGTAATGGTGGTTGAGTTTTTCTACACGAGGTCGTTCATATCTGAGGTTGTCATGAACGATGGGATGATGATAGACCTTATTCGCTTGCGAGTTGCAGCGCCCCAGAACGGGACTGATGACTTCGCCGAGGCTCCCAGAGCGATGCAGCATGCATCCTTGCTGCTGTGGATGGGCCATGTTCAGAGCGTGGTCGTATTGTACGGTTGCAGACCATGACAGTGGATGTTGCCGTGCCTGGATGAAGCAAAGAGTTGTTTGGTGTCTCTCGATCAGGTGGCAAGGGCTCGCTGGTTCAAACGTTGAAGAGGGCCAGGGAACTTCCACCCCTGGGAGAGAGGATTCGGCTGAGATGGGTCCGTCGGATGATCCTTTCCGAGTTCCGAGTCGGAGCTCAGTTGCTCTCCACGTTCCAAGCCACTCTTTGTCTATAATCCACCTCTTAGCGTCCACTGGCATTACCAGTCCTACTTCGCTGCTGTCTTGAATCCACCACTTCAAAAATTGCCTTCGTAACCGCCCCCCACGAAGTGCTCTCCGTCAATGCGGGGAACGCTGCCGAACAGATTTCTTTTCGACAATTCATCATAATCCGTTTTCTTCCCTTTCATAAAGAGACCCCATCGGCTCGTCCATGTTTCTGTTTGGTGAGCACGTATCGCCATTCCCTGTACGTTCCCGTGTCAATATATCCGATTGGTTGGCTTGTCCCATTCACTCACTTTACTTTAGTTACAGAAGCGCCTTTGAGGACATACCCATTCACCAGACACCTCCGAGACCGTTGTCACTCCACGCCTGTGCTCAAGAGACATCCCTTCTTCAACTCACATCTATCCAGCTGGATACCCAGGCCGAGACCACGCGAAGCTTGAAGACGACCTCAAACTCAAGTTCCCCTACGTGCTAGATTGGATCGCTCGCCATATTTATCGCAAGGTGCCGGCTTGGATCACGAGGGGTTGGACGTTGCAGGAGATGCTCGCGTCCAAACGTCTTCGGTTTTACAGCAAAAGCTGGACCTTGCTAGAGGAAGCCAACGATCCCCTCACCGACGAAGCAGAAGACAAATTTACCATCTCTTCGTTCCGATATAGGGAGACTTGACAAGTTCGAACCCGGGCCAAAGGGTGTGAGGGCTCGATTGCGCTGGGCGGCGAGAAGAAGAACAGAGAAGGTGGAAGATATAGCTTCGGCATCTTCGACGTCACGTTGCCGGTCGTGTATGGCGAAGGTAACCGTGCGTTCCTCCGTCTGCAGGAGGAGATTATGAAACAAAACGCACAGGCGACGCGTCGCTCTTTGACTGGTGCGGACTGAGCTCTCCTGTCAACACTTTTCTTGCGCATGGGTCGAATTGCTTCATCGAACCCAATCATGCAGACCCCTACTTTGAAGAGTAGACCGGGTCGACGCCCAAGATGATCGTGGACGTATTGGGTGCGATCCTTGGGACCATGCGGAGCGGTGTCAAGGCTGTGGTCCACGAAGTGATGGATTGGATCAAGCATGCCGTGAACTCGTCTCCAGTTGGTCACGCCCTCGTCAACGGCCAGTTGAACGTCTCTCTGTTCGAGCATCGAGTCAAATGCTACGAACGGGTGGAAGGCGCTTCTCCAAACGATCCCTATTGCCATTACAAGCTGGAGATCGAGGGCCTGAAGCCGACGAACGTCGTTCTCAAGTCGCGTGCGGCTAGCTTGGAGAGCAAACCGACCTCATATTATGTGTGCCGCGTGTGGAACCAGCACTCGCACAACGTGTTCCACATCCTGCTCGAGCTCATCGAGTATATCCTCAAGGATGCCTGGAAGGATGTGTGGCAAGACATACAGAGCGAATTCAGCGGTGCAGATCCAGCGCGAGCCGCGAGTGGTAAGCAATAATTCTCCAGTCGTATGGAGTACTGACGATCGAAAAGCTGTGGTCAACAACGAGGAGAACGAAGGAGAAATGAAGCTGCGAGCAGAGATGGAGACGAAGCGACAGCAGGTGCTCGGATTCTTCAAGCACCCGTTTCCGGCGTTCCTGGTCCGCGTCGAGGACGGGCGTCGGGTGAGAGTGAGAGTGAGCACGGTGCGTCGGGTGGTATCAGACTATACAAAGTTCGACTTTACGATGCCTGTGGTAATGCGGCTGATTCTGTGAACTAGATACCGTGTCGGGCCGAGTGTTGAGGTATTTCTCTTCGATCGTGCGCTCCTTGAGATTGTCAATGATTACTGTAAACTCTTCGCAATGGGACCGAGTACCATCCGTCGAGTGAGTATATTCAAGCGCGGACGCGCCTTCATCACCCTACCATTACTTGCTTAAAGAACCAAAATGATCATTCACATTACCAGAACGTATACACAGAAGGCCAAACCGGGCCAACCTACATCTACTGTATGTCTATCGTACGGATACCATCCATCAAATCACTCAGCGACGTCTCCTTTCGGACCCGGACCATGATCAAACTGCCCGTGGCCACACGTCTGTACTGCGCACGCGTCATCGGCGAGAGCAGCAACGCACCAAATGGTTGCTTGAGCCGCACGATAAGCCGCAACGCACGCGTCGCATGGTCGAACATGGGTTCATCGCACGCAAAATCGAGGTCGACAAGAGGGCTGATCCAGGGATGGATAAGTAAACCTTTCTGGCCAGACAACTCGTCCGTGGTCTGGATCTCAACATCTCCAAGCATCGGGGACGTCCCATGATAGATAGGCACATCGGATTCGCCTTCGCGTTGGAAGAGACGAACGAGATCAGAGAGGGGGAAGGCAATACAGGAGAGTCGGAGTCGACCAGCAACAAGGGACAGCGGAGGAAGGTTGTAGCACTGCTCGTACATCGCCGCAGCTTGTGAGAGGTTCAGGACGGATCTGCGCAGCGTCTCGACCAAGCCTTCCATGTTGGCTGTCTCCATCGGTGCTAGAATGTGCGGTGGAACAATCTCGTCGTAGACACTGAGGTCGGCAGGGAGATAGCTGTGTTGACCCCCAGACCTGCCAGTCCACGCGAGAAGTGCGACATTATCCGAGCGTGTCAGGATATGCTCCAGGAGGCGGCCGACTGCCTGATTGCCCTCGCCATAAATGATTGGGAGTGCAACATTGAAGATGCCGAATAGAGAGTAAGCCATGTCTTCTTCGCGGGTCGTTTGACGCCTCGATGCAAGATAGAGCTTCTCGCGTGCCCTGTCCAGCCCAGGTCGAAGTGTATCCAGCTCCTCCGTGCCAAAGTTCATTGCCCGTTCCATCTCTGAAAGGATCACTGGCGACTCTTTGTGATTGAACATCTGCAATCCGAGGTATGGCTTCCAGTCCTCGGTGTAGAACTGGACGACCTCGGACGCAAGATATTCTTGATATGTCCACCCACGCGTGTTCCAGATGCTCCGCAAGAGACAACCAATCTCCTGCGACTCTGAAAAGACGCCAAGAAGGTGGACGACGGTGAGGGATGAGCCGCGATACCACTTGAACATGGCAACGAGTGATTCTTGCAAGACGCCCTTGTCGAGCTGGTTTACACAGCATGTGTCGCTCCAGGCCCATTTGAAACGAAGAACTCGCGCCACTTTGCAGAAATTTTGAAGCTTGCTGAAAGCAGGCGTAGACGGGAGCTTGTAAATCGAGTTGTTTTCGACCACCTGGAATGTCGGCTCATGGGCCTGCCACCTATGTGAAAACATGACATAACTATAGAATTTCTCTACTTCTTTGCAGATTCGTTCATGGTCGAGGTGAGTAATCATCGAGGACCGCAGTTCATCGTATACAGCGAGCTGCTCGAATGCAGCTGCTTGCTGCGTTTTGTCATGGAGAAGGCCGGTATCGGTGTCGATGAGCACACGTGGTAGATGGCGGATGGTCTGTTCCACCGTGTTTTGTATTTCAGATGTTGCATCGACATACTCGCGACGGAGTTCTGCACAAAGCCAGTCAGTATCGTGTATTAGTCAGTGTAACCTTTGGAAAGACTTGCCCTGGAGGCATGGATCGGGTGATTGTTCGAGCTTTGAAAGCATTATCCTGAATGTCTTGTATGCCTCGCTGTAATGGGTCATGCCGTGTAACGCAGCGTGCTTCCCTTTGTACCCTATGTAGGACGAAGGGTCGAGCTCAATAACCTGAAACCATAGGTCGACGCCATCCCCTTGACATTTTGGACAAGATACGTACCTCATTGCTTTGCTTGAGGAGGATGTCATTGAAGTTCGTCGGGTCGAGTTTCAGGGCAGTCGAATAGTGTCCTATGGCCTCATCGTGTTTATTGGTGTCCCTCGCGATGTCGCCCAGCTTCTCTAGCTTCTCGGTCAGACGCACACAAAAGTCTATGGAAGCCCTTTAGTGGATTACTGATCCAGTGCTGTGGGTAGTTCTTACCATGTTCCCATTGCGTGCGTTCATCACGAGTAGCTTCATCTTTGAGTTCATCCTGTGCCTGTCGGAAACACTCGACGGCCTCCGTAGGCCGACCATCATCCTCCAAAATACCACAGATAGTGCGGTATAATGTGAACCTCGGAACCTTGAACTGAACGAGAAATAGGTCGTCATACCACATACAGCCGATCATAAAGAACATACGCTGGACGCAGCATTCAATGCTTCCTTTCCCGGTCCCCTAACCAGAATCTTCCTCGCCCACTTTGTTAGGACTGGTGTTGAGAAACGGAGCGACAATGCAGCAGAGTAGGCTGAGACTGCTTCGTCATGCTTATTGGCATTCGATGCCTCGTCTCCAACCCCTTCAAGTGCAGTAACGCAGCGGTGCGCAAACTCTAACAACAAACATTGAGTATGCAATGTTAACTCGCAATGTCAAAACTTGCCTTGCAGCCAATGGGTAACTGACATATTGGTTCTTACATCATCGGATAACGTATTCTCCATCCTGAGAAGAGAACATGCAGCATCGTATATGCGACCCCGAGAATAAAGGGATTCGCATTCGAGCCTCTGCTCGTGCGCACAGCTGACCTGGGTGGATAGATCGGCTTTCTCTTGGGCCTGGGAAAATTGGACACGCAGGTCTTGGATTGTTGCCTCGAGAGATGCAATTTTGGTTTCTGAGAAATAAGTTCATGAGCGAAAATCTAGTCAGGGCGGCTTGAGTGGACACACGGGAATTCTCTTGGGACTCGGCAAGTCGGACATGTAGGCCCTGGTTGGTTTGTTCGAGAGATGTAATCTTGTTGCCTGACGAACAGGTTGATGAGTGAAACACGAGTGAAGGAAGCCTGTATGGACATACGGGAATTCTCAAGCTGGACCTGTAAGTCTTGGATAGTTTGTTCGAGAGATGCGATTCTTTTGCCTGCGATTCTTTTGTGAGCGAAGTACATCATACGAGGCTTGATGGACGCACTGGAATACTCGTCCCGTGCCCGAAGTGAGTTGATGCATTCGTCGAAACTATATACCTCCTGGATCATACGCTGGGAGCCGGGGAGCTGCAGACGATCTTGTTGTGCGTCTTTATGGTGGCTCATTCCTAGTTCGCCTGGATAACACGCTCCAAGTGATCTTACAAGCGCACAAAGGATATCCCTTTGTTGTTTGGCCGTGCACTGAGAGTTGGAGGGTTCGTCACGAAGTGCTCGGACAGTTTTACAGAGAGAATTAATGGGAGAGTCGACACAGGATACGGTGACGGTGACAGAGTTGTTTCCACAGACGACAAGGTCGCCCATGTCTGAGAGAGCCATGGATGAAATAGGATGATCGTAACGAATGACAGACCCGATTTGCTGGCCAGTCGTAGTGCTCCAGAACGAGACCGACGAGCCCGTAGAGGCTGCGATCAACGCGCCAGTCCTTTCCAGAGCGATGCAGTTGGCAGGGCCGCTGATGTGGATACGCCATTTTGAGAGCATGGTCCCGTTGGCCGGATTGAGACAGTGGATGTCGCCGTCTTTAGATAGAGCGAAGAGCTGCTTGCCATCTATCGACCAGGCAAGGCATCGGTTATAAGAGTAATTGACTTTGATAGGAACGTCGACGAGGAGGTCTCCCTCTTGACTGTTGTAGACGCGAAGAGAGTCGCGATGCCACGTAGCAGTGGCAAGGAAGCGTCCGTCAGGTGAGAATTTCACTCCGACCAACCAGTACCCGTGTTTCAGCTCGAGGAGTCGTTTGCCAGTCGAGAACGACCAGACACAGGCAGTCAAGTCTTCCGATCCCGTCGCGATTTTCGTCCCATCAAACGAGATGTCGACTGCACACACTGCCCAACCCGAGTGTCCTTCGAACTCGGTCTTCTTTGCACCGCTCGCCGCATTCCACACGGTCACCGAACCATTCTTCGTCCCGCTAACTATCCACTGTCCATCGCATGACACCGCAATGTCGCGAATGCCACTCCCCGCGTCCATTGGCGTTCCCACTTCCTTTCCATCTTGAATGCGCCACTTTCGAATCTTACCTTCGTCGTCACCGCCCACCGCATGCTCTCCATCGGCGAGGACAGCGACTGCACGGTTTTTTTCTTGACAATCGACCTTGATCCGTTTTGCTGCCTTTTCGTAACGAGGAATCAGTCTTTGCAATCAGCTCGTCGAAGTTGGACTTCAATCACCTTGTCTGTGTCATGTTCGACCGTCTCTGTTTCTGCTTGCTGGCCGTTTCGTGAGGAAGGCCGGTTACCATCCTTCTCTGTTTCTGTGAGCATCGTCCGATTGATTGACTTGACCATCACTCACTTCGCTGTCGCGGACTTGCCCATGAAAACATACCCAGCCAGTGATGAAAGCAGGCCGTGGAGTCGTCGACCGGTAAGCGCGCGGTGGTACTCGTACCCACCTGTCCCCTTATAGTCATCAAAACGTGATCAACTCGCACGCAGAATCCTTCTGTGCACTGGACGCTTTTTTTTATCCTACCATCATCAATCTGATCAACCGCAATTTGTACTTCAGTAAGCTCGTCGCTCAATCACTCCAGTGTCATCAGCCGCATAGATTCACGTGCAAACATGCCTTTTGCACTGGTCTCCGACGCCTGCATCATGTAGGTCTCAGGATGATCATCATTCCCTGTACTGCTCTCGTGTTCTTGTCAACATCGTCTGATTGGTTGACTTGTCCATTCACTCGCCTTGCTGTTGCAGACCTGTCCTTGGAGACATGAGGTGAGGTCGATGGGGACCCAGCACTGCTGCCTGCATGTGCCCACGTGTATCCTTGTCACGCAGAATAACCTCGCGCATGGACGCTTCTCTTGACCCATGTTAATGCAACCCTCGGCCTGACCGTCATCATTCTATTTGCACTCCAAAATGTTGCCTCAGTGAGCTCGTCGCTAAATCCTTGACCGAAACACACCGAAACACGCTTTTTACATTGGTCCACGACACCTGCACCATGCAGGCCTGAAGGTGATCACATTCCTATTCATCTAGCTCATTCTTCCAATTGGGGCTAGACCGCCGTGGCATTGAATTCCGCGTTTGCCCGATGGTTGCACTGTTGTCCATGGGAAACCTTTGATCGCAACCTTTCAGCGAGGTGATCCTTGATCACAAATAAACTTGAATAACAAATATTATACCCGCTTATTTTCTGCACCTTTCTCTGGTGTTTTATTCTAGCAATGCACGCACCCAGTACGCCGCGTACTTGCCACAATGTCATAAATCTATGTGTCGCATAACTTGGCATTTGTATTTCTCGTCACCCCAACCAAATCTCGACCGGATTCCCCCTGCCCCGTCAACCTGGCCGATCTGCTGAAAACAGGGACCAAATCTTGGGCGAGATCCCAGAGCGAGCGGTGTCGCTCTTTGTAGCCTATGAAGCCCCTCGGTGGGCATCCGTGGCGTTTCTGTTTGCAACGCTGGACGGGTCGTGAGAGGGCTGCGATGAGCGTGCCAAAGGACGCGGTGTTGTATGAGACGTCTGCTATGCTGAGGGAGACCAGCATCAGACGAGGGGTCGCGCAGGATGAGCATGACACGTACACGATGACGTTCGGTCCGGCTTCCAGCTGGGCTTGATTGCGGTGGAAGCTCCTCGTCATCCCAGTCCAAGACGGCCGCCTCGGGAGTGCGTTTGGGCGTCAAGGCGCGATTGGAGGTGAGGTTGTGTTGTAAGATGGGCATCGCAGAAGCTGTCTGAGGGGATGAGCGAGACCGTACGTGAATCATGTATGTAATACCCTGCACGCACCTTATCCGTGGTCACAATAGAGCCAGCGTTCTGCGAGACATCGAGACCGAGTGTCGAGCGCAGCACAGCGAGCGTGATGGTGACGATACCTGCCCCTGCGCTGAATTCAAAAATATGCAGCGTGTCGGTGATAAAAAGCGACGCGTGCAGATCCGCGAGTGGGCACCGGCCACTAGGAGCGTTCCAGAGAAACGCTGAACGAGCCAGGACTGAGACCCATCTTGCTATCCCGTATTTTCTACAGCTATTCCCGTGAGCAGGTGGTGAGTACCAGAGATCGTCATATTTTGCCGAGGTCAAAGGAGGTCTGCTCTGTGATGTCGATCACGATCAGATGGTCAAGGTGGGGAACGCGCAGGGTATACGACCGAGCTATCTGCTCTTTTTTCGCGCCCTTGACGGCCCCCTTGGTTCTCTGCCCGGGTCTACGGGGAAAGTGCACAGGTATAGACATGACTGCCAACGGCGTTCTCCCGGTCTTGTTGGTCTCGCCGAGGGGAACAGTCTGCTCAGACTGCGCTTTGCCGCAGGTCGAAATAAGCCGCCAGGACGGCCCGTCGGCGTCAAGATGGGGCGGTCTCGATAAATGCATCTCTTTGTACGCGATGCTGGTTCGCCAGGACATGAGCTCGGTCGGTTTTGGTGCGCGTGGAGAGACCCAGTATAGTAGAAGTCGATGGGGCCATCGTGGTACTTCCGTCGTCGGCGCATAAGCATGAAGCAAGTAAGGTGTCAATTTTCTGGTCCCGAGTACTTATCGTAGACGCGAACAGAGGGAGGATAGCACGTAGCAGGAGCAAGCAGCTGGGCGTCCGTCAGGTGGTCCTTTCGCCGATCCAATCCGAATGTGGCTGTCCCCACTTCGCCGCCATCTTCAAGTTGAATGCGCCACTCTCAATCTTGCCTTCGTCGAAGCGCTCTCCGTCAACGAGGAACACTGCCGAACAGATTTCTTTTCGTTAATTCATCTCCCTTTCGTGAAGAGACCCCGTCAGCTCGTCGTCCATATTTCTGTTTGGTGAGCAAATATCTGTACGTTCCCGTGTCACTGGCAACATCGTCCGATCGATTCGCTTGTCCCATTTACTCACTTTTCTTCGGTCACAGAACCACCTTCGAAGACATACCCACACCAAGTTTGAATCGCCAGACGGACGAAAGTTGTATGCCTGGTCGTTGACTAGCACTCGGGGTTTTTCCCATTCCTATCCCTATTCACCAGACGCCTCCGAGACCGTTGTCACTCTCCACGCCTGCGCTCAAGAGACATCCCTTCTTCAACGCATGTCTATCCAGCCGGATACTCAAGTCGAGACTGCGAAGCTTGAAGACCACCTCAAGCTCAAGCTCCCCTACGTGCCCAATTGGATCGCTCGCCATATTGATCGCAAGGTGCCGGCTTGGGTCACGAGGGGCTGCACGTCTCAGGTGCACGTCTCAGGAGATGCTCGTATCCAAACGTCTTCGGTTTTACAGCAAAAGTTGGACCCTGCTAGAGGAAGCCAACGATCCCCTCACCGACGAAGCAGAAGATAAATTTGCCATCTCTTCGTTCCGGTATAGGGCTAGGATCGTAGACCATCGCGAGAGCACCATCTGGCGCGATGCGCTGCATCGCACGACGGAGGTTCCCAAGCGAGACTTGATCAAGTTCGAACCCGGGCCAAAGGACGTGAGGGCTCGATTGCGCTGGGCGGCGAGAAGAAGAACGGAGAAGGTGGAAGATATGGCGTACTGCATGCTTGGCATCTTCGACGTCACGTTGCCGGTTGTGTATGGCGAAGGGAACCGTGCGTTCCTCCGTCTGCAAGAGGAGATTATGAAACGCACCGGCGACACGTCGCTCTTTGACTGGTGCGGACTGAGCCCTCCTGTCAACACTTTCCTCGCGTATAGGTCGGATTGTTTCATCACACCCAATCACGCAGACCCCTTACTTTGAAGGATGGACCGGGTCAACGTTCAAGATGATCGTGGACGTATTGGGTGCGATCCTCAGGACCATGTGGAGCGGTGTCAAGGCTGCAGTTCACGAAGTGATGGATTGGATCAAGAATGACGTGGACTCGTCTCTGGTTGGCCATGCCCTCGTCAACGGCCAGCTGAGCATTCTCTCTGTTCGAGCACCGAGTCAAATGCTGCGGGCGGGTGGAAGGCGGAGGTATTTCTCTTCGATCGTGCATCCCTTGAGCTTGGTTAAACTCCTCGTAGCCTGTCGTCGCAATACGATCGAGTTCCAGCGAGTATATTCAAGCGTAGAAGAACCAAGTAATCATTCATATTAGCCAGAAATACAACATACGTACTCGTCTGATCAGACCTACATCTACTGTATGTCTATCGTACGGATACCATCCATCAAATCACTCAATGATGTCTCCTCTCGAACCCGAACCATGATCAAACTGTCCGTGGCTATACGTCTGTACTGCACACGCGTCACCGGCGAGAGTAGCAACCCACCAAATGGTTGCTTGAGTCGTACGATGAGCCGCAGCGCACGCGTCGCATGATCGAACAAGGGTTCATCACATGCAAAATCGAGGTCGACAAGAGGACTGATCCAGGGATGGATAAGTATGCCTTTCTGGCCAGACAACTCGTCCATAGTCTGGATCTCAACGTCTCCAAGCATCGGGGACGTCCCACGATAGATAGGCACATCGGATTCGCCTTCGCGTTGGAAGACACGGACGAGATCGGAGAGGGGGAAAGCGATACAGGAGAGTCGGAGTCGACCAGCAACAAGGGACAATGGAGGAAGGTTGTGGCACTGCTCGTACACCGCTGTGGCATGTGAGAGATTCGGGAGGGATCTGTGCAACGTCGCGACCAGGTCGTTCATGTTGGGTGTCTCCAGCAATGCCAGAATATGCAGCGGGATAATTTGATCGTAGACACTGAGGTCGGCAGGAAGGTAACTGTGTTGACCCCCAGAATTGCCAGTCCATGCGAGGAGTGTAACGTTATCCGAACGTGTCAGGATATACTCCAAGAGGCGACCAATCGCCTGATTTCCCTCGCCATATATGACCGGCAGTGCAACATTGAAAATCCCGAATAAAGAGTAGGCCATGTCTTCCTCGCGCGTCGTTTGACGCCTCGATGCAAGATAGAGCTTCTCGCGTGCCCTGTCCAGCCCCGGTCGAAGTGTGTCCAGCTCCTCCGTTCCAAAGTTCATCGCCCGTTCCATCTCTGAAAGAATGGCTGGCGACTCTTTGTGATTGAACATATCCAATCCAAGATAAGGCTTCCAGTCCTCGGTATAGAACCGGACGACCTCAGACGCAAGATATTCTTGATATGTCCATCCACGCGTGTTCCAGATGCTCCGCAAGAGACAACCAGTTTCCTGCGACTCTGAGAAAACGCCAAGAAGGTGGACGATGGTGAGAGATGAGTCGCGATACCACTTGAACATGGCAACGAGTGATTCTTGCAAGACACCCTTGTCGAGCTGGTTAACGCAACAAGTATCGCTCCAGGCCCACTTGAACCGGAGAGCTCGCACCACCGTGCAGAAATTTTGAAGCTTTTTGAAGGCGGGAGAAGATGGGAGGTTATAAATCGAATTGTTTTCGACCACCTGGAATGTCGGCTCATGAAGCTGCCACTTGTGTGAAAACATAACATAACTGTAGAATTCCTTCACTTCTTTGCGGATTCGTTCATGGTCGAGGTGAGTAATCATCGAGGACCGCAGTTCATCGTATACAACGAGCTGCTCGAATGCAGCTGCTTGCTGCGTTTTGTCATGGAGAAGACCGGTATCAGTGTCGATGAGCACACGTGGCAGATGGCGGATGGTCTGCTCCACCGTGTTTTGTATTTCAGATGTTGCATCGACATACTCGCGACGGAGTTCTGCACGAAGCCAATCAATATTATGTATTAGTCAGTGTAACCTTTGGAAAGACTTGCCCCGGAGGCGTGGATCGGGTGATTGTTCGAGCTTTGAAAGCATTATCCTGAATGCCTCGTATGCTTCGCTGTAATGGGTCATGCCGTGTAATGCAGCATGCTTCTCTTTGTACCCTCTGTAGGACGAAGGGTCAAGCTCGATAACCTGGAACCATAGGTTGACGCCGTCCCCTTGACATTTTGAACAAGATACGTACCTCATCGCTTCGCTTGAGGAGGATGTCATTAAAGTTCGTCGGATTGAGTTTCAGGGCAGCCGAATAGTGTCCTATGGCCTCATCGTGTTTATTGGCATCCCTTGCGATCTCACCTAGCTTCTCTAGCTTCTCAGCCAGACGCACACGAAGGTCTAGGGAGGTCCTTTAGGGATCGCCTCCATTGCCGTGGGTAGTTCTTACCATGTTCCCATTGCGTGCGTTCATCATGGGTACCTTCATTCTTGAGTTCATCCTGCGCTTGGTGGAAACACTCGACGGCCTCTGTAAGCCGACCATCATCTTCCAAAATGCCACAGATAGTGCGGTATAATGTGATCCTCGGATACTTGAACTGAATGAGAAACAGGTTACCACGCCACATCCAACCGACCATAAAGAAAATACCTTGGATGCGGCATTCAATGCTTCCCTTCCTGGGACCCTAACCAGCATCTTTCTGGCCCACTTTGTGAGGACCAATGTTGAGAAACGGAGCGACAATGCAGCAGAATAGGCGCAGACTGCTTCGTCCTGCTTATCAGAAGTTGATGCCTCGTCTCCAACCCTCTCAAGTGCAGTGACGCAGCGGTGCGTCAACTCTGACGACAACGATTAGATACGTAATGTTGCTTCGCAATGTCCAAACTCACCATCCAGCCAATCGGTAACCAACATGTTGACTGTTACATCCTCGGATAACATACTCTCTAGCTTGAGAAGGGAACGTGCACCATCGTATATGCGACCCCGAGAATAGAAGTATTCGCATTCGAGCCTCTGCTCGTGCACGTAGTTGATCCGGATCAACAG
>QFES01007993.1:0-32356 GCA_003316375.1 Tylopilus plumbeoviolaceoides
AAATAAAGTGGGAATCCCACAAGGCTTGACTCCAGTGGGAGTCCCACAGATAGGAGATTTAGGAAAAACATGCAATTCTATGACATCTACTGCTCTGATAAGGTTATAAATTTGTAGATAACATTATTTCCATGTCTAATATCTTTCCTACAAGTCTGATCTACAAAGTTAGTCAAAATATAAAATTTTGGTTGATGATCATCAAAATAGCATGATAGTCATCATGAATTGCTATGGACTATATGGATGTAGTTGTACTTCTCCTATTCTTTGTCAATATTTTCTTGATCTATTCAATCAGACTATCTAGAAAGCTATTAGACATGAAGATAATGTTATCTACAAATTTATAACCTTATCAGAGCAGTAGATGTCATAGAATTGCATGTTTTTCCTAAATCTCCTATCTGTGGGACTCCCACTGGAGTCAAGCCTTGTGGGATTCCCACTTTATTTATCAAAAGTAGTAAATATGTTGGAATTGCATATTCTTATAAATCTCCTATCTGTGGGACTCCCACTCAATACCTGTGGGATTCCCACTCACACCTATGGGACATCCATTTAGTCTATGGAATTTCCATCAAAGCCATGGGACACCCATTTGAAACCTGTGGGATACCCATTCATATATGTGGAACACCCACTCAAGATCTATGGGATTTCCATCCATATGTATGGGACACCCATGCAAGATCTGTGGGAGTCCTATTCAGATATGTGGGATACCCATGCAAGATTTGTGGGATTCCCATTTTATATTTGAATATTCCATCAAGTTATCTAAAAACCTTATTGTACATTTGAAAGTTTCTGGGACTCCCACATGGATGACAAATCATTACCAAATTGGGTTAGATAGGATACATAGGTGAAGATTCCACAAGTCATGTGACTATATAGAAAGATGTCCTAAAATGGACAGATTTTCGCTTTTTATGTAATATAATAGGACTCCCATATTGATGACTAATTGTTACCAAATTGAGTTAGCTTAGGTCATATGAATGGGAATCCCACAAGTCATATGATCATGAGAATATTCTAAAATGGCTAGATTTTCACTTGTTAGTATAAGTTGGTGTTGTGGGAAGCCCAAAATAGTAGTGGGAATCCCAATGTTACTGTGGGAATCCCAATGTTATGTGATAACTTACATAAGGTCCCAAAATGGCTAAATTTCACTCTGGCAGCAAATTATTTTTGGGGTGAGGATGCCCTGGACATTCCCATATAAAAACATGCCATTAGCAACATTGCGGCTAATAGCTGGTCTGAGGGGGTCGCCTGGAGTGACTCAGCCAGCACAAGTGCTCTGTCTTGCCCTAAGGAATCACCCTCACACCCTTAGGTTTGTGGGCCTTGATACACCCACAAGGTTTCATTGCCTTGCCCAAGATGGAATTATCTCCACAGTGCAAATTTTGACACTCAAAAATGTACATGGAAGTGCTGTCTGACTTGCATTTCCACTGTTGTGGGGTGCCACATACTGCACACTACACAGGAAGGACAAGCCCCATGGGCAAAAATCCCTGTGGGCCCAAATGTACTTCATACTAGTAATGTGGAGACTGTCACCAATTGCCAGTGGGGTTAACACATAAACTCCAGAGTGTTGTCCAAGCTTGTTGGCATGTCCAAGGGTGTGTAGGACAGCAGCATCCATCTTGTTTCCTTCATTGAAAACAGCTTCTGCAAGGAATATGATGAATGGCCAGCAGGTGCTTGGATTTGGATGTAGACAGGTTGTATCAAAAGCGATGACAGAACTAAAGCCAAACCTTGATAAAAATAGTTAAATGAACAGATGTTTACCTATAACCAACAACTTACTAACACTATTGCAGAATTTTTGAAAGCTTGGGCATTGGTTGATAGCATCACAGGCAAACATGACCATAATAGAGTTCTTCATGATCTTCTTAAATGGTATCAAGAGTACCTCAAGTACTGTCTCAATAGTTGATGCAACCTCAATCTTCTTCTGGTGGGACATGCCAATTACCAAGTCCCTGTGATCCTCTTTAACTATGGATAGTGATGGTGAAAAGACCATTGTGGCCCTGGATATTCCTCAGTTCATTGAGAAGCCTCAAAGTGTTCAGTTCATATTGTTTGCATAAGGCACAGGTGATGAGGTTGAATTTGAGATTTTTCACAACCAATTTGCCTGAGTAGAAAAAGTATGGCTAAAGGAAATTCTCCAACATCAATACTGGGCTGCCCAAGGGTAAGGTGTGGACATGAAGGTGAATAATGGTAGTATCATGGAAGCTGATTCCACCTCAGATTGGAAGCTAGAAGTCACTGGTGATGGTAGGAAAGAACTGTAAGATGGAAATACTGTTGTGGTAGAAGCCCTGTGGACAGACCCAAGGATCAGTTGATATTATGACAGGCTGTAACAAAGAGACTCACTTGGTATGGGGTAACTTTGCTACTGTGACTGTCATCTGACCAGTAACATGATATGCACATGAACTTTACCTCCTGGCTTAGAACCATAGGGAGATATTCAATGGGAATGGAAATGCACTGGTGACAAACTACATGAGGACAACAGTCACAATTGTACAGCAGCCCTCCATCTCTGCACATGTGGCAGAATTGCATTTGGTGAGTATCAGATATAGCTGGAGCAATAAAGAACTCATACTATCATGAACATCTCCATCCTGAGTTATGGATGCAGCTAGCATGATTTGAAAGCATGACCACTGATTGGAGGTTGCAGTGGTACTGGCGACAGGTTTGTTGGTTGCATCTGGAGGGTTTGTTTAAGCTGGCCTGGGTCCTGTAGGGCAAGGGCAGTGGCAGATTCACATTTACTGATATCCTTGAAGGTTATGGAGATGCATGGTGCTGTGACATCTGTCATCTTCTTTGCAGTTTGCTGTGTCCATATCATGATAGTGGAGTGCAAACTTGGAGAAATGCCAGCAATGACATGAACAACAAGTTCAAGTTCAAGTTGGACATCCTGGATCAAATAGATGCAAACACCAGTTGGCAACCTAGCCCAATCTACCTGGCAAGCCTGATTCAAAGTGTGGCAATCACTTTGGAACAGTTATAATGGTGTCAAGCTACTTTTGAAGTCCACAATTTCAGAGTACTACTGCTAGTAGGTAGCTATTCCAGGTACAAGGGTATACAACTACTGTCAGTATGCTCAGCAAATGGCCAACTTGAATACCCAATGTGTCATGGTCACTCATTGCCTTTTGACACCAAATTCATTCAAGAAGCCGGAAATGGCCAGCACTTAAGCCAGCACTGCCCAGCACCCACTGTCGTCATTGTTGTGTGAGGGGCCAGCAATGGCCAGCACCCATCACCATCGTCATCATTGTGTGAGGGGTTGTAATGGCCAGCACCTATCACATGCAAGAGACAGACAAGGAGCCAGCAATGACCAGCACCCATCATTGTTATCATCATCATACAAGGGACCAGCAATGGCCATCACCCATCACATGCAAAAGGTGGATGAGGAGCCAGCAATGCCAGCACCTGTTATTGTCATCATTGTCATGTGAGGGGCCAGCAATGGCCAGCACCTGTCATTGTCGTTGTTATTGCACAAGGGACCAGTAATGGCTGGTACCCATTATCATTGCCCTCATTGTATAAGGGACCAGCAATGGCCAGCACCTGTCATTGTCATTGTCATTGCACAAGGGACCAGCAATGGCTGGTACCCATCATTATTGCCCTCATTGTGGGAGGAACCAGCAATGGCCAGCACCTGTCATCATCATCATCATCACACAAGGGACCAGCAATGGCTGGTACCCATCATCATCACTGTCATTGTGTGAGGGACCAGCAATGGCCAGCATCCATCACATGCAAAAGGTGGATGAGGAGCCAGTAATGGCTTGCACCCATCATCATCATCATCATTGTGCAAAGGACCAGCAATAGCCAGCATCCATTATGAGGAAAAGAAGCTGGCAGTGGCTGCCACCTGTTGTCATTGTTGCTGTGCAACTTGAGGGGACCAAAAATACATGTCACAGCAGCAAGGTGGATGCAATGGTCATGAATCTGGAGGGTGAACAGAATCATGATGATTGAAATAGCAGGCACATTCTAAAACATTGTGAAGGCTTGAACAACAATAAAATAATACATACCCATCATCATCACTTTGTCCTTGTGTGCCTCACTGGGAAAGGAAAGGGCCTCTCCTCCTTTCATTAGTCACTAAATGAAATGATGGAGATTGTGTGGGTCAAGTCACATCCCCCAGGCCTTGGTGCTCATGATTCATCTTCTTACACTGCTGCTGTCTTCAGTCTGTGACAGTGCAGATTTGGCATGGTTGGTATATTGCAATTGGCTCAGTCACAAGGTGTTTAGTGCTTGAGTTGAAGCCTGCACTTTTCCATAGTTAGCATGGCAGTTGCTTCCCCATAGAGCTGCTAATTTTGTCAACTTCATTAATCAGATCGGATGCCATGGTGACAGAGAAGTGCCATGAGGCCAGTATTGTCAAAACCCTCCATGAAGGCTTTCCATCCACAGCCTTCACAAGTTGATTCATTGAACAACCTTACAACATGCCTCTCCACCTAGTATAAACAACCCAGGACAAGCATCAATTTGAGTGAGGTGACACCCTTCACTGAGAAGTGATAGAATTACTTCTATGAGAACATCCTCTTCACTTCATGTTATTGGACAATCTTGCCATGTGTCTCACAGCATGCTATAACCACCTCAGCTTAGTAGTTGATCTCCATGAAGCCATTGCTTTCAATAGAGAAGCCTTAGAATTGTGCCCACAAGGACACCCTGATTGTTTAATCACATTGAACAACCTTGTGGATTATATCTTAGCTTGCTGCAAACAGTTTGGGCCAGGGGAACTTGATGAGGCCATTCTTCTCAACCAAGAGGCACTAGAACTACTCCCTCAAGGACATCTTATGTGATCAATGTCTTTGATCAACCTTGCATTGTGTCTTTTGACTTGCCATGACCATCTTGGTGTAGTAGTTGATCTTGATGAGGCTATTGTACTCAACCGAGAAGCACTGGAACTGCATCCAATAGGACTTTCAAGATGCTTATTTTCATTGAACAATCTTGCAGCATGCCTTACTACTCAGTACAAACAGTTTGGCTTCAGCATAGATCTAGACAAGACCATTGTCCTCCATCAAGAAGCACTTGAGCTGCTTCCACAGGGACACTCTGGCCAGTTAACATCCTTGAGAAATCTTGGACTGGCTCTTTCTGCTCACTATGACCAGTCTGGCACAGTAGTTGATCTTGATGAGGCCATTGTCTTCCATTGAAAAGCATGGGCACTGCACTCACAAGGACATCCTAATCAGTCTCACTCTCCAACCAGCCTTTCCTCTTGTCTCTTGACTCACTACAAATAGTTCAATGCAACAGTTGATCTCAATGAGGCTATTATGTCTAGCCAAGAAGCACTGGAGCTGCATCCATTGGAAAACCCTCACTGTTCATCTTTGTTGAACAACCTTGCAGAAAGTTTGGTATAAAGGATCTGGGACAGTGGCCAATCTTGACAAGGCCATTGACCTGCACCACAAAGCACTGGAATTGCACCCACAGGTCAGGAACAATCAGGTTGCTCCATATTCCTATGTGGTCTGAAAGCCCATGCAATCCACTTGCTGCATAGGGATGTAAAAGAATAGACTCTCACCAGCAGATTGGCAATGGTGGTGATAGAAGTTCCTGTCAGTGGCAACATGAATATCTGGGGAAACAGGCTGGCCAAAAGTGGTTCCTCCAAAGCAAGCTGGCAATCACTGAAACCAACTTGCAAATGGAGTCACAGCTTCTATTGGTGAGCAAAAGATTAAGATGTGGAGTCAGTGAAGGCAGAGAAAGGCATGGCAGGAATGCTTTGCAAAGGTGTGATGTCATAGGGGGGCTTAGGTGCCAAGCACTGCCAATACAAAATAGCTGTATGGTGAGTCAAAGTAGGGGTTGGTAGCAGTGGTGAAGGGGCTTCAATCTTGGGATTCTTGATGTGACCAAGAGAACCTGAGGGTAGCTTTGATCCTCTGATTGACTTCCATCTGTGGTACATGGGAGGCAGATCCAAGGCTGCATCTAAAAGGCTCCTGGATTGTTATTCCCTATGTGGTAATTAGTAGTCCACAGCATAGCAGAGAGCTACATGCTGTTTTATTTACCATTGAAAATCCATACCTAACATAGCATGTTGTAATGTAGAGTAATATCCACTTCAGCATCACTAGGGATGTAAGCATCATCCCCCATGGTCTAGGTTGGCTGTAAAGGCATTGTTTGCATCAAAGGTATCACTTTAGCCACCTATAGAACTCTGCTAGAGTCATTTGAGTTGCTGCAGTAGGTGATGGTGCTTGAGCTCTGTGGGCACAGCACTGCTTTACAGTGTGTAACTGTCAGTTCTAGAGGGAAACACTGCAAACCATACCTCACTGTCATGCTTTGTGTAATATCAAGCCTGTTCCACTAAAACTTTTGGGCCTACAAGAGAAGATCAACTCAACTTTCTTCACTTTTGCCCTTGTAGTGTGTAGTTGTAATGGTTGCATTGATGGGCACCAAAGGTGAGTAAAGTGCAATGAACCCTCCTAAAACACATCATGATCAGCATCTGTGTTTGGACATTTTGTTAGAACTGTGCTGGAGGTGAACTCCTATGCAACTCTGGAACTCCAGAGTTGTCGGATTCCTAGGAGATGTTGGCCTCAGCTTATGTGCTGTGCCCTTGCTGATGTTTGTGTCCTGATATTTCGGAGCGGAGGTAGATGACGCGTAGTTAGGACAAGGAAAGTCCTATCAAAGAGAGAAGTGGTTGAAGGAGGAGTTTGATAGATCAAGTCGATATTCAAGCTAAGGAATTACATAGTAGAGGAGACATGGTTTATATAGTGAAGTCCAGTCAGAGTTTGTACCAGAATAAATGGAGATATCAGAGATGCTATACTGCGAGCATATGGAACAGAATGGAGAGCATATGGTGTGGCAGAGGGTGTGTAGGTTGGAATGAAGGGTCGGAGGGATGCTATGTATGAGGAATAGAAACTATACTAAGAGAAGATGAGCAAGGCAGAGCTGAGTAAGATGGAGCTCAGATAACCAGAGCTGTGCGAGCACAGGCTCGGAAGCAAGAAGGGAGTGGAGCTAATACAAAAGGGAAAGGATGTGTATGTAAGTGATAACTAAAGAAGTCTAGAGGGCGGAAGTGAAGTCCTAGGCGTAAATGCTTCGGAGTGAGTGAGTGAGTGGTCCAGAGTTGGTCCAGAGGGTCGGAGTTAGGACAGGATATGACACATTTCAAATAAGCATACATACTAGCATGATCACCTGAGACTTACAGACCACCTCTGAGTTCAAAGGCTTTTGCACCATTAGTATCTTTCCTAGATGATGGTGGACATCAGCACATGTGATTAGTTCATAGGGGATGACTCACATATTTGGGGCCTGATAAATAATGTCTCAACAGGGTGAAGCAATGGTGACTGGCAAGGTGGGGCAGAGTACAGACCAGGCTTGGGTATGTGGTCAGTGATGATGTTGTACTTTATCTAGAGTGTCTTTTCCACACAACTTTCAAAATACTTTTTCAGAGGTGTACCAGTCATGTAATTATCCAATACAAGACCCTGGAGATAAGTTCTTCTTGTTATAACTATGTGGAGAGCTCCAAGATAAGGAGTGCAGGCTGTCAAAATCTAATCCCACCTTGAATTGAGCCATTCAGAAATCACCTCCAAGATTTGAGGTTGGATTTAGTTGCATCGTCAAACCCCCAGTCTATCCACCAGAGCAATGTGCCAGCCACTGGCCCAGTCCCAAAATGAGTAACAGCTCTGCAGTATATACCATGACCATTTCTTCTCCCACCAGACTCTTGCTGGAGCTAGTTGGACCCATGTTACTGCATGATGAGAGTTAGGAATTTCATTGTCATTCACACACACTACCACAGTGCCACCTGTACCCCAGTCTGCTGCTATACTATTCACCACTTTAGGCTCTTTAGAAACATGAGAAAGCTCTTGTGGTGTGTTTGCAGTCCATCCTCTGTCAGGTCTCTATGGCTGGAGCCATATCCTGTCACTTGGGCTAAAAATCTGTTGAGATTTGGAAAGGGTTCAATGGTTCAACTGGCTTCTCAGACACTAGCAAGTGGGACAATACTGACTAGTACCGACTTTCCACATTCTTTCTGCATTCATTGAAAGTTTGTTTGATAGACAACTCTATGCAGTTGAATGTAGACCATATGTGGAAACACAGGATTGTATATGATTTTACCTACAATGTGGTGTGAAAGGGCAAAAGCAGGATCAATGGCTGGCCAGGAAGTCACTCCACACTGTGTACTTGCACAGGAGTAGCCTCACTGTTGATAGTTTCTGGGAATTGGATTATGTAGGATCCTGCCTGCAGGCACAACATGCCTGATTGATGATATTGATGGACCCCACATCTATAACTCAGACAAACAAAGTCATTGCAATTGGAATCCCAGGTCATGTAAAGGCATAGCAAAGTGGTTGTTTGTTTTCCAACATAACTGCTTAGCACTCAGCACTCATTGGCAGGCCTCAGGCATTAGGCAGCTTTGACTCAGGTAAGAAGCCCACCCAACCAAGTGCTACAGCATGGAAGTACTTATGCTAAACTGTTGGATCCATGATCAAGATGCTGAAAGAATTTTTGAGGTCAGGATTTCAACAATGGAGACTGTCACAGCCCTTGGTGACCTGTCTGTTGGCAAATGTTGCTATGCACTTACAGAGTTCTGTTATGCTACCAAGCATGAACTAGTGAGAATGGCATAGGTGTGTGTGGACAGTGATGAAGAATAACTGCACAACCGTGTGTGAAGAGTAATGATGAAGTGAGAGCAAAGTCAACCTTGATAACGCTGGAGCAAAGAGATACTCAGACCAACCCTGGCCTAGACTAGTGTCAAGCAACAGTGAATTGTGTAGAACTAGCTTAGGGAAACACAAGTACAACTACTACCCTTTATATAGGGTTGGGAATGGTGCATGGACCAAGTCCATGTATGGTACAACGATGAGAGAGGAAAGTGGGACAATCTCAAGGAGTGAATCAGAAAAGAGAAAGAAATCATATAATATGAAAGCCAATGAGAAAAGAGCATGAGAATCATATGATGGTGAAAAGGGGAAACAAATGTGGGTGTGCAGCAACAGGCCTGTGGAGAAAAGGACACATCATTGTAAGAGGTCTAGGGCCGGTCAGCATACACATCAGAACAAGTCAAAGATGAGAAAGAAAAGAAAAAGGTGGTGCCACTGCTGTATTGTAACAAGTTCAAGGACAAGGCAGCAGTATAGGAGTTGGTCACTCTCTATGGTTGAAAACCCCTCTTTCACAGGTTTCTGGGTCATCATCCCACATCAATCCATGTCAATCCATGTCCAATCCATTTGTTCCATGTCATCTGTTCCATTTTCATTTCATCAGTCCATGTTTGGGTTGTCTGGACTCACTGCCATTGTACATTTTAGTTTGGACATTGTGCACTGGGGCTCTAGGCTTGTGCCACTGTCACTGCCATACCATAAAGGCAGCCCTCTTTATTTTCCTTCGCATCTGATAGGGATGATAAGGTCACTGGAAGTTTTCATGTAGTATTTCCAATAACTACATTCTACTTAAGAGCTCTGTCTAGCTATGAATAGATCATCTTCTTGCAGTCTGAAGATCACCTGCCCATGTGCAGGATCATCTCCAAGTTGTCTCTCTCCTTCTTTCTCTCCATCTTCATCATCTTTTGCATCTGTTTCTGGGTCCACTTCCATATCATCTGCTTCCACTTCTGGACATCCATTCTGTGTTTCCCACACTCCAGACTCTCTTGCTCAAACTTGAGATAGGTTTGGAGCAAACCATTTCTCTTCTTTCCTCTTCAAAACTCCTGGAATAAGTCATACTTGCTTCCCACACTGACTATCTTTCTTACAGTGGCCTCAGTCTCAGAGCCATACATGCAGGGTGCTGGGTACTACCTGGAGCAGATAAGAACAGAAGCACTTGGAAACACTGGATCTCTCCTGCCATGTTTCCTCTTGGTTCCTTTTAGTTAGTAGTATTCAGATTTATTTATGATCTGCTGACATGCTAACCAGTGCTTTCTTTCCAGGACTATACATTGTCTTTGCTGGTACTGTGTGGAACCTGTGTCCTACAGTTCAAATTCTTTCAACCCCACTGGCCTTCAACTATTATTCTACCAATACCAACACCCAGATAATCATGGCATGTCACATGGCTGTATTCCAGAAAGCCATCCAGTTACTAAAGCAATATTATGACTTTCCAACACCTAGTCTCACCTCTCACTGTTTCCATATCCCAAAAGTTACATGTCTCTTGTCAACAACAGCAAAAAAACACTTAATTATGGGAAATGGATCAAGGGTAATCATAAGCTTATTTTCTTTGAAATGCTGGTTGAAGACTCAGGCACTAAAGTTCCAATCTGCATCAAATTTGCCTAATGTTATTCACAAGGTGTTCACTCATGTCTTGCACAGTTAGGCTCCACACCCACATTATGAGGTTTGAACAAATCCCAGGCAGTTGGCTCATGGTGGTCATGAATAAGCTCATTGGTTATAAATGTTGAATCAGTAGTATTCTATTTCTGCTCTTCTATTACTAAGCTACCGATTCAGGAAGAAAGGTCTAGACTCTTTTATCTTTCTTCCTGTTACACTATCCATTTTACTCATCAAAATCAGCTATTGCTTATCTCTGACATCATAGATAATAGTCCTTATTGCTATAGGACGATAAACATAGTCCTATTACCTAATCTTCTATAATGTTCTAGAAGATTACTATACTCTACCATTGATACAATACATACAAACAATAGGTAGACACTATATAAGACTGGGTCTTACACCCAGTCAATAACAAGTTCTCACATACTCCTGAACTTCCACTGTTCGTACCTCTGAACCTCCTCACCTAAGAGTAAGTCTCCTACTGTTGACTCTACCCTTCGTTGTACTGTGCCATCAGATATCAGAGAATATTCCAATAGGTTATGAGCCCCACCCTGACAAGTAGCCCATCATTCTGATGTCTACAACCGTCACACACAAGGAGTTCAGAGCGTACCTTGGTCATACTTGGTATATGTCACACCATGGAATTGGCTTAACTAACCAACTTGTATCCTTGTCTGTGCCACAGGTCAATGTACCTGTCCACATTCAAGAGGCCTTTTCTTCACCAGTTAGTGAAATCTTCAATGTTCCTTTAGGAACTCATTATAGAGCACCCCCACCGGGTACACAATTCACTTTCCCTGGTGCTCAACTTCCTGTCTTGGGAAGAAACCCTATTGTCATCCTCAGAGCCTGCCACTCTAGCCTGCTCTTAGCTTGCCCTCGCTGCCTACGCCTTTGCTGCAGCGACGAACATTGTCACTGCAGATTCCAATTTCCCAGTTTCTATGACGTCTACAATGCCTTCGACAATGTTGACAATCTCCTGAGAGACTCTTTCCCTCCAGGAACATTCGTACAAGACGGGAATCAAATCTGATCAGTGACACTTCCCATCGGAACTTCCCTGAGACCATCTCCTCCACCATCTCCACCATCCACTCCTACTCCTACTCAGTTCATCAACACCAACTATGAACTTCGTCATACTGCAAGATATCCCAATCCTGGATCTGGATGTGGAGACCAAGGATCAGTTCCTGAAGGTCTTGTACCTGACGGATGGCCAGGAGACCCTGATACCCCAGGACTCCCTGGATCCTACTGATCCTTTCTGGGGTCATTACGCCGGACACAACCTGGCCAAAGATATTTATTGGAATGAACCCCTCATTTGTATTTTCCTGGTCACACATATCAACGCACCCCTTCCAGCATACAACGAAATCCTCTCCAATGAACCTCCCTCCTATCACTTCTATTCCCATTTTAATCCTGGATGCATCTATCTATTTGAACCTCTCAATTCCTGTCGACTTGCCTACCCTGTCGCTATCGGTCCTGAGGCTTGCATAAACATATCATATGCTCACTTTACTTTCACCTATCACAACCAGGACGAAACCCTCTTCTCTATATATAGCTCTGCAGGCTGGGCACCTCCTACCACAACATGGAACTCTACTCCAGATGCGCTCGTCCACTTCCAAGGTTTTGAAATCTTGAGGGCAGATCACCTGCCTTACTGTGATGAGACGAAGCAAATCCTGGAATCCATCAGACCAGGATGGCTCGATTTGGGTTTCCAACTTATTGACCCGAACCATAGCATCCCCACTCAATGCAAGTGGAACAGAGAGTTCGACCACATCATGAGAAAGTGGTATCACCAGATGAATCCCGCTCATTGTGTTCTCCAGATGCTTATTATCTATCAATCCAAATTCTTTCGGTGTTGCAATCCAACTACTTCAAGAAGCAGAACGATATTCCTCTCGTGTATATTCTGCAATGATTCAGGATGTTGCTGAATTCTATGAAACAGGATACTTTGAACCCACTTATAAAAATCGTTGCAATGTTGGAATTAATACAGATCCTCCCATTGACCAACGACGAAGCAGAGAACTTTCAGATATGGGAAAAGGAGAAGAAGAACCTGGCGAAGAATTACTTGCAAATCTTCCATCACAAGCAGGACCTTCTCAGAGTCGGAGATCTCAAAAGAGAAATCCCATCACGATGGCCTATGCCATCTCACCTAGGAGGTTGCTATGCCAGCGACAATAGGATGGATACAGGAGAAGAGTGTAATGAATACGATAGGTCTGGTTTTTCTTGGAAACACTTGTACACATATTCCGGTCTTCTTCCTTGTATAAATACATCCGAGGAGTTGATTCCCCATATCAAAATGGGAAAAGATTCAGTGCCTAATCTGCACTACTTTGAACCTCTTCGGTTCTTAGCTCTCGAGGCCATGTGAACTTCCACTCTGGAAACATATGGTTTAGTATATACTGCTAGGCCTTCTAAAGCCGAACGTGAGGCCTTCTGGCTTAATAAAAATAGATGTTCAAAAAGAACTCATACAAGGAACTGGATAGCTACCTGGATCCAAAGACACCGACCACCTTATTCACCACTGGAGATAGCAGGAGAATCTTCTTTTAATCTTTCTTTCTTGAGTCTACCAATGATCTCATCTGATCTTTTTGAGCAGATACATTTTATCTAAATGGCTACCATCCTCCCTGACACTTTCAAAATTGATTCTACCACCTATAGTCGCCTTACCAGGCTCTCTGGAAGTGCCAACTGGTCTTCATGGGTCACTGCGATCCGCACTCCGTTCTCTATGCTAGATGGATGGAAGTACATGGATAGAATGTTCACCTACAATGCCCAACCACAAGCCGATCAAGGACCATGGCTTATCATGGATCACAAGATCATGGGCTTTCTTGTTATGACATGTACATCTGACATTCAAAGGTTAGCAGTTTGGGATTATGTCCCTCAAGCTGCTATACCTGTGGCTGCTGGTCAACCAGCTATCCCAACAGTCCCCCATCCATCACTCGCAAGAGCATTCTTTCAACTCCTACAAAGCATGTATGGAGATATCGGAGCAGCTGGGATCTACCATCTGTTTAAAAGGATGATTGACTACAAGTTCTGTCAAAAGTACAAGAACAAAAACAGTGTAATGGTCACCAAAACCGTTGGAGAATCCATTACGGATCTCCAGTCTTTCTTCCAACAGATGAACGCTGCAGGAGCCAACCTGCAGAATCAACTTCAGGCCATGTTGCTTATGGCAAAACTCCCCCATTCATTCCATCTGATGGTTTTGACAGCTGTTCAAACCATTCCTTTTGCCGACCTAGACGTATCAGTAATTATACCTCATATTGGTACGGAGAATTCTCTCCAACAATCCCTTTCCCAACAACCACTATCTGCATGCTGTAGGAATCCAGTGGATCCTACAGTTGTAGAGAGGCTTTTCACAGGTTCCCAGGTATCCCCCAATATGTCCCTCAAGAGTCCTGCTGCAGTCTGTGTCCGTCCCATGTGATCTGTGAGTGATCCGTTTTTATCCGTGCTTATCCAGATGTTTCCCACACTCCAGATATTCCGGATTCATATCTTACTATTTGTTCGTGTCTGGATCAGTTGGTCAACACCCATTTGCCTTGTTCTAGACTACCCTTTATTTGTTTGACATCACTAGACAGTTCCTAGTGCGACCTGCAGGGATGTTTCTGTTATTTCCAATAGTGACACACAGTCTGGGTATGCCCAGACTATAAAGCCTTGTCCTCGGGACTTCAAATATATCTTCCGGTTTGCCATCTGAAGGTCTCCTGCCCGTGTGCAGGATCTTTCTCATCTTCGTTGATAGTGCTGTTGCTGTTTGTATCCAGAATCCATGTTTCCGGACTCTGTCTTATTCTCATGTCTCTATCAAGTCAGGTGTCCATGCACCTTGTCTTGGATCATTCCCCACTCCGTTCTACGACATTCCCAACCAGTCTTACACTCTCTCTTTGTCATCTGCTCTCCGGACTCGCATTTCCACACTTTCCTGTGCATCGGAAACGTTGGGTTTCCTCCATCAGTGCCTGGATACATAGAGCATCATCTTCCTACTCATAGGAAACCACCCAGAATCCCTTGGGACGAATTCCCTCACACCCTATCACCTTCCCAACCACCTTATGTTATCTTCAATGCATAAGCTCTATTGAGCACAATTCCTCCATCCAATATACTGCTGTTATGCAGAGAGAACTGCCACAACGTCAATGGCAGCCTCAATATAACCAAAGCTACCACTCCCAGTCCAATCATGGACATTAGGATCATGAAGTACCGAGAGGAACCAGACCTAGAGGTTGCGGAAATTCTTGAGGCCACAGTAACAACCAAGGAGGAGGAAATCGAGGACGTGGTCATGGTGGAAACCAACAATGTTCCACCAATACACCTGCATATGACCACTTCCACGGTAATCAGAACAGGAAAGGAAAAGGTTGCACAAATGTCACAGATGGCAATGAACAAGCATACCTGTTCAACTCCAAGATGACCAGAGTCATAGAAGAAGAACAGAGGCTTGAATATGAAGTTGAGCTTAATGCAGGAGAAGAAAGTGATTCATCCACAATCGCACAAGCTGGATGGCAACGCCCTGCTATCCACTGGCCTGGAACCAGTCACACCCTTTCAGACCCTTTCGGACCTTCAGGTTCAGGTGTTGCCAGACCATCCAGAACACTTCCTGGCTCATCTAAAGACTGGGCCACCATGGTAGAAGAAGAACAGAATAGAATGGACATTGCCGGTCCCTCCAATGAAAGCCGTAACAAGCCAAGTTCTCAGATAACCCCAAAATCTGATGAACACATTCCACAGTCATTGACTTCCTCAAGTAGAAAGAAAAACTCGAGGAGGAAACCCAAGAAGGAATCAGAATCCTTCTATGGAGACCACTGGAGAAGAATGGATGGCACGTGGAAACACTCTACCATTTCTTTTACACATGCTCCCGATGGTTTTGTACCAGAATACAATGACTGGAATGATAACTATGCGGATGACCTCTACAATGAGGACTTTGCTTCTGCTTATATGGTTGGAAATGAGACAACTCAAGAAGAGTTTTATAAACACCACTGGCTTGTTGACAGTGGATGTATGGATCATATCAGTCCGTACTTAGAAGATTTTTCTGACCTTCAAGGTCAACAAAGATTCACAAAGGTTGCCAATGGTAAATCCATTGAGATGATTGGTCCTGGTACCATCATTCTTCAACAACCTTTTGGTGACACAAAGCTGATTCCTATTGTGCTTACAAGTTGTTGGTATTCTCCTGAAGCAGCTCACTGCTTGCTTTTTACCAATAAACTCACCAAGCAAGGTTACAAAGTAACCATTGATAAACAGACCAAGATTTGGGACAAGCAAGGAAGGTTGGTGATCCGGGCCTCTGTCTCATCGCCGACCAATATTCTTCACTGGTTTCGGTCCACACTGATCACTCCAGACACATTGAATATAAACTCCTTGCAGGAAACAGATTCATATGACTTATGGCACCAATGCTTTGGACACTGTTCCTCCAATGCTTTTTAACATGCTGTAAGAAAGATAGTCAGTGTGGGATGTGAGTATAACTTGTCCCAGGGGTTCTGAAGAGGATAGAAGAGAGAGGGTTTGCTTCCAAACCTATCTCGAGTGTGTGCAAGAGAATCCAGAGCATGGGAAACACGGAAATGGAAGTCCGGACTGGACACAGAAACATGGAAACAGATCCAGAAATGGACACGGAAACGGATGGAAAAGACAAAGGAAAAGGGGAAGGGAGACGACTTGGAGACAAACCTGCACATGGGCAGGTGACCTTTAGACTGCAAGAAGATGGTCTATTCCTAGCTAGACATGCTCTTAAGTAGAATGTAGCTATTGGAAATGCTACATGAAAACTTCCAGGGACCCTGTCATCCCTGTCAGATGTGAAGGAAAATAATGAGGGCTGCCTCTATGGTATGGCAGTGACAGCGGCAAAGGCCTAGAGCCCCGGCGCGCGATGTCTGAAGTGAGATGAACAATGACAATAAGTCTGGACGACCTGGACACAGAAACCCGGCACAGAAACGGAACGGACTAACACAGATTGGATGGATTGGACACGGATTGACATGGATTGATGTGGGACGGCAACCCAGAAAGCTGCAAAATAGGGGGTTTCAACCGTAGAGAGTGATGAACTCCTACAATGCACTAACACATGTCACCGGACTCCCTACATGGATCACCGGACTTCCTACCAAACCTTCAGACCTTCCTCCTTGTAAGGGCTGTGCCCTTGGGAAGATGCATGAGTGCTCTTTTCCCGCTTTTACATCCTGTTCCTCCCGAGTTTTAGAACTCATTCACTCGGACCTTATGGAACTCCCACGTGAGTCTCACTCTAGAACTTGCTATGTCCTCACTTTCATTGACAACTGCTTTGCTTTCGCTCTCCTTGCCTTCATCTGTACTAAGGCTGAGGTTTTTACACACTTCAAAGGCCTTGTTGACTGGCTTCAGAACCACTCCAGCCTTACCCTCACCTCTCTATGTTTGGACCGAGGTGGAGAATATATGTCACACAAGTTTCAATCGTTCCTCATGTCTCGTGGCATCTAACATCAAAGAACTGTACCCCATACACCACAACAAAATGGTTGTGCAGAACGGTTCAATCGAACCATTATGGAGAAAGCAGAATCACTGAGACAGCATGCTTGATTATCAGAAGGGTTTTGGCAAGGTGCTATTGAAACAGCTCTTCACATCTATAATTGCCAACCCATGCGTCGTCATCAGTGGAAGACTCCCATTGAGATATTCTCTGGGAATAAACCTGATGTATCATACTTCAAGGTTTTTGGAAGCAAAGCCTATGTCTTCATACCAAAGGATCAGAGAACAAACAAACTCTCTCCTAAAGCCGAAGAAATGACCTTCATTGGATATGAACGAGGCACTAAAGGATGGAAGTTTTGGTCTAGGAAACGACATCACATTGTCATATCATCCACCGCCACTTTCGATAAATTTTCCTTTCCACATTGTTCCAAAGAACAGCTCAACATTCAGCCCCCTATTCTTCTCCAACAGATAGATGATGAAAATGGAGAAAAAGAAGATGAACAAGATGCACCTGCTGGTGAACCAAGAAGAGAGGATAATCCAGACGTTGAAATACATATCAACAATCCTCTAGGAAATCCACCTATTCCACCTGGTATTGATGGTCCACAACAACCTCTACCAGAGCCTCCTATCGATCACCAATCACAACCCTTTAATAGAGCAAAATTACAATCAGCTCTACCTTCCTCTAAATTGAATCGTCAAAGAGCAGAGACTAGGAATCTTCCAGTCAGACGATCACAGAGAGATCCTAAACCAAGGATTTTACCAGATAACACCTATGGCAATAAAAAGGGTTTGGACATTGAAAAGGAACTTCAACAAAAGGAATCTTCGGAGTCGACACCAAATGATCCTACTAATGAGGAAGACGATCTAGGACAGATGTATTCATCATCCTGGATATGACATCACATGACTGCAGCTGCCATTGCTATTGGCACACCAGTACATTTTAAAGATACCCTCAAACTTCCACCCAAAGAACAGAAAGAATGGTGAAAGTCAATGGAAGAAGAAATACAGTCCCTCCGAGAAAGGGATATATGGGAACTAGTGGATTTACCTCCAGGTCGCACACCTGTCAAAGGGAGATGGGTATACACAACAAAAAGCGATGGACGAAAGAAGTCTCACTTTGTAGCCAAAGGCTTTACACAAATCTTCGGAATAGACTTTGAAAAAACCTTTTCTCCAGTTGCAAGATTTGAAACTATTCAACTCCTATTAGCCCTAGCTGCACTTGAAGATTGGGAGATTGAAGCACTGGACGTCAAGACAGCATTCCTCTTCGGAAAACTTGACGAAGAATATATGGAACAACCTGAAGGATTCAAAGTACAGGGGAAGGAGAATAAAGTTTGTTGATTGAAGAAAGCAATATACGGACTCAAACAAGCAGCGCTCCAATGGAATAAAGCCCTGCATCAATCCCTCCTTGACCAAGGATTCTATCGATCACATCTAGATCCTGGTGTCTACATTAAATTCAAAGGAAAGGATTTGATTTTATTTGTTGTCTATGTTGATGATGCACTCTTCATGGGTAGTAACAAACATTTCATCCTCGAACACAAAAAGACTTTCATGAAACATTGGGAATCAAGAGATCTTGGTGCAGCCACAGAATACTTAGGCATGCACATCACCCGCGATTGCAAGAAACGCATCCTGAGACTTGATCAATGCAAATATGTTGAGAAAGTTATCAAACAATTCAGACTTGAAGATGCCAAATATGCATGAACACCACTTCCTTCTGGATATTCTCTGAAACCAAACGATAAAGAAGTTGATCCAAAACTCTGTCAATGCTACCAGTCTGTCATAGGATCCCTGCTATATGCAATGCTTGGCACATGCCCTGACATAGCATATTCTGTTATCAAAATGGCCCAATATTCCGCTAATCCTAGCAAGGATCACTATCAATGTGCTCTTTATATTGTACGCTACTTATGTGGCACAAAGGATCTTTGCATCCAGTACAATGGGACCACATCAGACACAGATCTGATTGCATATTCTGATACAGATTGGGCAGGAGACGTTGAAACACATCGATCCACAACTGGTTATGCAATCTTCTTGCCAAATGGTCTTGTTTCATGGTTATCAAGACACCAGAAGAGGATCACTCTTTCATCTACAGAAGCAGAATTTGTTGGGATAACAGAGACCACTAAACAACTATCCTGGATCCGAAATCTCTTCCGAGAATTTGGATATAACATGGCTTGTCCTATTCCCCTCAATGGTGACAACCAAGGCTCTATCTTTTTAGCCTTTCACCCTGCTCAAGAAGGAAGAACGAAACATATGGATATTCCAGATCTTTATGTTCGTGAAGCAGCTAATCTTGGGATCATTGAAATTTTCTATGTTCCCACAAAAGATCAGCTTGCAGATCTTTTTACAAAGAATCTCACCTGGCAAAAGTTTGAAGAAAATCGTTTAAAGATCAATCTCATTCCCTTCATCAAATGATAGTGAGGAGGAGTGTTGAATCAGTAGTATTCTATTTCTGCTCTTCTATTACTAAGCTACCGATTCAGGAAGAAAGGTCTAGACTCTCTTATCTTTCTTCCTGTGACACTATCCATTTTACTCATCAAAATGAGTCAGCTATTGCTGTTACGATTTTATCCCTTTTCATCTTTCTAATTGGCTAACGTATCATATGACCTTTTCATCTTTTTCTATTGGCTCTTCGTATGACTCCATTTTTACAACGGCATAGCATTGACTGCGCACGGCTATGTACGCAGCATCGCTCGTTCTTACCTGGCAGTTCATAGCTTGGTCTGTGCTCATATCGTCCCAGTATTTAAACCCGTGTACAGTACTACAGACAGCAGTCTTATCCACTTGTTTTCCTCTCGCCTTAGGCTTGAGTGCGAATTAAGGATACCACTCCTCATCCTCATCTACTCGCTTTAGACTTGACGATTAGTCTTGAAGCTTTGAACACTGGTTATTCGTTGTCTTGCCCTCGAGCGTTATGACTCAAAGTCTAGGTCATTACAATTGCTTATCTCTGACATCATAGATAATAGTCCTTATTGCTATAGGACAATAAACATAGTCCTATTACCTAATCTTCTATAATGTTCTGGAAGATTACTATACTCTACCATTGATACAATATGTACAAACAATAGGTAGACACTATATAAGACTGGGTCTTACACCCAGTCAATAACAAGTTCTCGCATACTCTTGAACTTCCACTATTCGTACCTCTGAACCTCTGAACCTAAGAGTAAGTCTCCTACTCTTGACTCTACCCTTCGTTGTACTGCGCCATTGGATATTATAGAATATTCCGATAATAAATCATTGGATTTCTTGACTGAGTGCCTCCCAAAGTCAATCTTCTTGAAAATCCACACCCAGCTGAACTAACTGCATGATGATTGTTTTGTCCATGGTGATCTCTGCAATGTAAACATTACAGTGAGGGAGGGTGTTGGGGTGATGTTCCAACTCAAGACCATCAACTTTGACTGGGCCAATGAAAAAGATATGGCACACTACCCTCCCTATGTGAATAGGAAAAGTATAGATCAGCCAGATAATGAGACAGACAGGGAACCTATTAGAAACTTGCCTTGCCATTGCAATTAGACATGCATTATCAAAATGGCCATTGAAATAGGATTACACCTGTCTCAGAAGCAACAAAGACCACTACCACCTTCTCCTGGCACTGCACTTCCAGCAGTCTTTAGTCCTACAAACCCTTATGATTATCTTCAACAACTCTCAGCCAACACCATTGGAGCATTATTCACATCATGCCAAATGTCTCTTGCCCAGGATGAGCAAGTGTTTAAATGAGCAGTAGGGAGGCCATACATGGCTTGGTCAGCTATATAGGATCATCACACTAGGTCAGCATTGTTGGATATTTCCTCCTGTTTATCTTTACCTGGACATGATCCTTTTCATGTTTGCTTGGTGCTATTCCCTTGTGGATGTTATATTAGATGGTAATAAGGTGGGAACCAGTAGTCTTACTCAGGCTTTAGACCATGGTGATTATGTAAGATTCAACTCTACCCTTGCAATGAGGGTATGTACATGGTTAAAACTGCTCCTTGGACAGCCCAGGACTCTAGTCTGGTTCTGCCTTGCCATAAATATGTCCCACTAGTCTGACCATTGATGTTTTCTTTGTTATGATTTCATCCTTTTTCTTCATTTCCATTGGTTAACGTATCATATGATTCTCCTCCTCTTTACCATTGGTTCACCATATGATTCCACTTTGTTACTCATACAGCCTCGACTGTGCATACCTATGTGCATAGCATCGCACATCCTTACTAGGTAGTACATAGCTCGGTCTGTGCGTAGCACACTCCAGTATTTAAAGTACTTAGGACGACAGTCTTATCCACTTGTTCAATCCTTGCCTTAGGCTTGAGTGCGAATTAAGGGTACCGCTCCCTATTCTCATCTACTCGCTTCAGACTTAATGATTAAGTCTTAAAGCTTTGAACACTGGTTATCCGTTGTCTTGCCCTCGAGCGTCACGACTCAAAGTCTAGGTCGTAACATTCTTAGCTGCAACTCATGTACAAAAAGCCCTCACCACCATTCATTGGATCATTGGCTCAAAAAATAACTGGGGTTCCTGGATGTGGAATTGCCTGAAATTGAACAAGGCAAGCAATCAGATGAAGTGGGCTGTTAAACACGTTCATTTAGAGCCAGCTTCCAAAACCAAGCACAAATTCTCCATATCCATGCTTGGAAGCCTCAAGATGATGCTTTCATTCCACTACCACAGTGGCATGACATTGGAGACACTCTTGTTTGATGACATGTATGCTGTTCATTGTCAGGTGTACTGGTAGGTCTAAGTTTATCAGGAACCCTCAAAGATACTTGAAATCTAAGCAAAGTGAAACAGGTATCAAAGGTGTTACTCACCATATGGAGGCAGCTCTCTTCACCAGAATGCATCACTTGGGGAGTGGCCCATACATATCCATGTAACCTGGTTTGGTGACCAAGGGATTGTCTGTACACACCTCATGGAAGCATAGGGTATCCAAATCCATACTAGTGATACCACTGCTATAGTAAGACATGAGCATGCAGCAAAGGCTCCCAAGAAGCCTAGGGTGTGGTGAACTTTCACTGGGTATGCTTAATGACTTCCCCAACTGAAAAGGTTATACTTTGTAAAACCATGATGGGGCACACTAGCATAAATGACCTGCTTACAACCTCTTCTTTCAGTTTCTCCCACCAATCCATTGATACCAGATCTCCTGTGGCTGCATGACCTGTGGAATAACTCTCAATGCTGTGGTGTATAGCTGCAGAAATGTTCGTTGTTACCCTATTCAAAGGGTGAAATTCTATAAGCGCTGTCCAGCTTAAACAAAGAATTAAAGTCACAGTTCTGATGATGTATGTGCTCTGTATAGCCACAGAAAACTTCATGGATTTCCTTGTTTACAAGGTCACTCCAGTTGGAATTAGTGGGTGTCTATAATCCCTATTTTTTCCAATGTCCTTTCCAAGATTCTCTAACACCATAATGCATTAACTGCCCCTTACTCTACATACACATGCCCACCAATGTTCTGCTGTCAGTATATCCAAAATGTCTAGTAAGATGCTCATCTTCTACCCAACAGTGAATAATCTCTCTTCATACCAAGTCTGTGAGCCCATAACCATAAGCCCTGTCACATACCCCATGCCATTGTCACTCAGTTTATCTTCTACCCATATGTTGTCATCACTCCCAATAGAGCATGGTCCAGTTCTGTTGTCCACCCTCCTCAGTGTTTCTTGCTGCTTGGCCATGGCAAGTTTCCAGCCACTTTTAACTATGCATTTCAGTTGAGTCTTCCACAGGCCATAACACTGCAGAAATTGTGCCTCACCTGCCAATTGATATTGATAGCTCATAGCCCAAGAATTTATGGATAATGATCCAACCAGCACCACATTGGTAGGTCCAGGATACTTGTTCATTGGACATAAATGCAGTTGCAACAAACATGCGACAATCTTTTCCTAGATGAGGAAGATGGCTACAATGCTGTCTTGTGCATACCTCCCACTAGGTGCAAGGCTGAGTTTCAGCAGGTACCTTGTTTACAAGGTTTGAAATATAAATTTACAAACAAGTCAATGTACAAGCTTTGAAGATGCACAAGTGAGTCAAGTGTGGAGGTGTTGTGTAAATGTGGCACTTGTTCATAAACCCATTGTTGCCTATTCTCATCATCATGCATGTGCAAGGTGAATGGACAGGTTTGAGGTTGCATGGGGTGTGTCATGTGCCCCATTGTTGTTGCCACCATGTCATGACCATGCTGAGATAGGGATGCTCATGTAAGGCACATTGCACAACTTGTCATAGGTGTTGGACAGGTGGTGGTGGTATTGCCATTGTTGCCTCTGGCTTGCCCTCAGGTAGTGAAGGGACAGGTGGTGATGACTGTGTGCACTGCCCTGCCACTTGTGCTTGTACTATTGGCAGTGATGCATTGATGGCTTATTGAGGTCACTGTGTCACATCAGCATCATGGCAAGGTGTGGATATCTACCATGTGCATTAACAGGGTATAGTGTTATGTAATCATGGGAACATGGTTGATATAAAAGGCACCACAATGGGGCAGTTGCCTGGGTTGAGTTGCCAGAAGTCTCTGCCCCCTTTGGCACACAAGGCACATATAGAGGCTAAGAATTCCAAGCACTGTGGAATGGTTCCACCCTTAGCACTGCTGGCTAAATGCCCAAGACAGCAAAAAAATGGCACTGATGAGCCACACACAGCACAGTGGCAACCTGACTCAGAAGCAGCACATACACAAGGAAATTCAGGATTACCAGGAAAGGAGTTTCCAAATGCTGTTTATGGAGTGGGGGAGCACTGACAAATGAGTATTTGTAGGGCAATCTCCCCTGTTCCAGCCTTCTATATTCCACAGGATAGTGTTTGACAATCCAGAGGAATCATACCCACTGAGGCTCCTTAAGGCTCTACTACATTGTAAGCATATTCATGCCCCATGCTGAGCTTCTAAGGATTAACACTTCTAAGGATTAACCTAATGGTTTACATGGTGGGGCCACTGAAAGCATGCCCAGCTTGTATCCATGGCTGTGCAACTTGTGACTGGGAATGCTTGTCTTCCAAAGATACAGATGGCTGTGAAGCCAGTGCTAGATGTTTTGAGGCATCAAACATTTGCAGATGTTCTTATTCTAATGGATACACACAGTGACCCTACAATAGGCCACATTTTACATGACCATTCTGAGCACAGCAGGTCTTGGATTGACCAGGCAGATGTTGTAAGTGGCTCTTTGACCTGTTGTTTCACATCATCATGATTATCATCTATGTACTAGTAGGTGCTGCACCATTATATTGGCCCTAATATATCAAGGTGACTACCATTGATTTCAGGAACTAAAGAGTTGATTCTTTTGGCATGTGGGTCAGCATTCATGGTTACAGGGCACTTCTGTACTGGGATTCTGCCAATAGTGGAATGGTATGGTTTACTAAGCAAATGCTTCTGGATACTCACTCAATGCTGCTAGCCAAGGACTTAACTTCATCATTGGATTCTTGGGTCAATCCATTCAACTGTCCATCATGATGCCTTTCATCTTGACTATATGCCAGCAAGTCTATAGCTTGCACAAACCCACTGAACAAGTGCTCAGTGATTGTTTACCTGTGCAATGGGGGTTGTTATCTCATACCCCAGTTATTTTGGTGGCCAAAGCAAGTGATGGTACCATGACTTGCTGCAGGTATATCATCTCTACTCCTACAGGAAAGCTTTGGGGCTTGGAGCATCACTGTGGTAACAATGGATGCCCTAGGGGCATCAAGACAAATGTTCCCAAATGCCAAAAAAACCAGCAGTTTGCAAGGTTTGCCCACATCAAATGCAGTTGGACATCAGGCTGGATCCCTTGACCTGGGTTCTTGAAACCCCTATTAGCCCACTATTATTATTACCATGATTTCCTGCTCTCTGTGCAGGACAAAACATACACCTCATGGGTGTAACCTCATGAGCAAGCCAAGTGTTTGGGCTTGCCAATGGGACTGACAGAGCCACCACCATCTGTTACCTCACCCTTGTTGACAACTCCCTAATATTGGCACAAAGGTAAGCTATTCTCTGAAATGTTACAAGAGTGGTGCTGATTTGCAAGTCAAAACAGGCTGAGAAAGTTAAAGCTGTAATAGATAATGGGCTCTTGGATGCCACATTCCTAGTCAGACCTGAGTGAGAACCTCACCACATATTCATCCAGACAGTGTGAACTTTTGAGCATATTGTAACCTCAGAATTGCAAGTCATATTGGTGTAATGCTATCAATAAAAATACTCTGCATGCAACTTGAATACTGGTATAACCTGATAAAATGGCCACCAAACCATCCACAGATGCTATCCAACTCTAAGTCACCCATGGCAGCTTGCTGCTTTGTGCCCCATCATTTTGAATCCATGCCACCCACCTTGGACGACTCTGACAATGCTTTTGTATTGGCCTTGCCCCCTATTAGAGCTGTGCCAGAGATGAACTCCTATACAACTCTGGAACTCCAGATTTCTAGTGGACATTGGCCTCAGCTTATGTGCTATGCCCTTGCTGACATTCATGTCCCAATATTTCAAAGCGGAGGTAGACAATGCAGAGTTTAGGACAAGAGAAGTCCTATGGAAGAAAAAAGTAATTGGAAGAGGAGTTTGACAGTTCTAGTTGATATTCAAGCTAAGCTAATACATGACTGCACAGGAGTTTATATATGGAGGAGTAGACATCATATTAGTAATGGAGGGACATAGCATGAGTAAGAAGATGAGTAAGAAGGATGGAGCAGAATGGAAACAAAGCCAGAGCTGTGTGAGCACAGGTTTTGGAGGTAGCCAATAAGTGAGACTAGTACATAAAGAGAACAATAACATGAGTCCAGAGGAAAGGAAGTAACTACAAAATGAGAAAGTGTTGGAGTTCATGTCTAAGATTACAGAGGTAAGGTCCAGAGGTCTGGAGTTGTGTGGGATATGACACCCCCAGGACATGCCTTGAACTTCCTTGCCTGCTGCACCCAGAGCACTATACCACCTTGTCCTCTTCCAACACCTCAATTTTTCCTCAGTGAGTTCTTTGTGTTGGGCATGTGGACATTCCATTACAACACATCCATCTGTCATTGTTGTTGCCACTGTATCCTAACACTTTGAATTCTGCCCAAGGAAGTATCTGGGATGCCATCCTGCATGGCTAACTAACCTCATGCTGCAGTGTCTTATTATGCACATGCTCAGGATTGTTCACTCAGTAACCATCACATGTGTCATGGGTGAACAGGACATCAACATGTTGCCGGTGGTGAATCAGGTTGCCTTGGTCATTGTGCTGCCATTTGTCACTTTCCTCCTCATCTATCTCACATTGTCAATGTGCTTCACATCTGTTAATGCACACTCTGAGTCATTTCCTGATGCCTCATACTTGAATGTGCCAGAAGAGAAGGCAGTCAAGATGGTTGAGTTTAGCAGTAGCCAGATTGTCACAGCCATTCAAATTGGATATCTGCCAGTGCTATTACCTGGTGTGTGTCACCATACCTGCAGTTGATACCTACATATTGTAGAGTAAAGCAGAATGTGCCCTGCTTAGAAGATGTCCATGGTTGTATATGCATGTTGATCTAACCTACCTGGTGCCTGCCACCAATGTCACTTAGGACAAGTGAGCAGATGACATCTGTTCCTCTGTGAACCAGACTTTTTTTCTTTCTTTGAGTGTCTGCCACTATCTGGGATGCTGGTTTGCAAAAGTTGAATGACCCACAAACTGTTTGCTTGCCCAATACTTATATACCAGCCCTGCACTGCCTGCCCATTCACAGGTCTGGCCAAGTCCCTGTTGCAAGATATGCAAACCCACCTCTTTCCCTACACCACAGCCATCCATTCCCATTCCCATCACCATTCTTGTCCAGATCCCAATATGTACACCTTGCATGGTGCACTCATGTCTGACACATGTCCACTTGAAGAACACCAGCAATAGATGCCACCATGCTGTCCATTGCTCACAGTCATGCATGGACAGGGACAGTGACCCTCATCAATAAGGCTCTGAGAGCTGTGGGAATGGTTTCATTCAATGGGCTCTAAGGTTGCTTGGTAAGAGACGAATCAGCTGAAATTTGTTGAGCCCACCTTGACAATTTAGGTCTATGCAGCTGTATCAGTCAGTAACATCATATTTGGGATAATACTTCATAACAGCAGCAATGAATACATCCCAGTCTGGAGGGTTCATGAACAATTCCAAAAGCACCTCCCAGCAGAACTTCACATTGTCAAGGTGAGCATACTGGATGGTGAGGTGGATTTTGTGAGTGATGGTGAGGTTGGCATAGTCACTGAGCCTGAGTACTTCAATATCATCAAAGAAGCCAGAAAGCTTGGCAGATTTTCCAGTGAACAGCAAGGTATTCAGAGAACCACATATGAGCAAGAGGAATATAGCCATGGTGTATTGAAGTTGGAAATGGATCTATCAGAGATCAGTGATAAGTTGAATGGGAGAAAATCACAAGCAGAAAGCACTGAGGTATGAAATGGAGCATCCTTCTCAACAACCTAATTGAACTCCTCACAGTGGGCTCCAGTTGTAAGAAGGATAAGTGAAAGTGGGAAGCAAGTAAGACTCATCCCAGGGGTTCTGAGAAGAAAGAAAGAAAAGGGGTTGCTCAAACCTATCTCAAGTACAAGCAAGAGAGTCTGAAACACAAGAAATATGGATTGGAGTTCTGGAGTGGAACCAGATGATGTGGAACTGGAACTAGAAATGGATGCAGAAGACAATGAAGATAGAGAGAAAGAGAGGGAGAGATGACCTAAAGACAATCCTGCACATGGGCAGGAGACCTTCAGACTGCAAGAGGATGTATATAGTCATTACTAGATGAAATCTTTTAAATCCTTGCAGCATGTATTGGAAATACTAGTGAAAACTTCCAGGGAGCCTGTGATCCCTGTTAGAAGCAATGGAAATAAAAAGAGCTCTATGATATGGCAGTGACAGTAGTGAAAGGAAGTAAGGGATCCTAAAGGACAAGTCCAACTAGGTCCTTAACAAAAGAAATGATCTAAGGGAACAATAGATTCATCCCTAAAGAGACTCTTGATGAGTTGGTGAAGGAGGAGCCCTAAAGACAGAATGGTCCAGAGGGTCCTAAGCAGGTCCAGACTTGAGGAAACTGGGAGGGATGGAGAAAAAAGGCCTTGGAAGGCTTCAAGGATGACAAGAGGCAAATGAGGATAGATGGACAATGGTTGTCTGGTGCATAGAAAGTGATGACTAGTGAGATGAATGCAGTTGGAATGGATGCAGATGTGACAAATGATGATAGCAGACATAATATATATGGTGGACAATGATGAAGACAATGAGGATGAACAAAAGGACAATGGGCAAAGTGTGATCAATGCTAATGGGCACAAGATGCATTCAAAATCATCTGACAAACAGTTTATAGTCCAGAGCATACTCCAGACTGCCATAACAACAACAATTTCAAATAAGTATGACAGGACCATATGAAGTGTAAGTTGATGAGAGGAGTTTACTGTCATGTTGAAAGATGCTTTGTTTGAGGAACAAGATTCTCCATTCTTCCTGCTATCACTCTTGATGGTATTATTGCATACAATATCATTGAAGGACTAGTTGACAGTCAGCACTTTGTGAGATTTTTGGAGGAACATGTGGTACATTTTTATAGTTTTGTGTGTGCTATATTGACCTATTTATGATACAGATGCCTCTCACCAACCCATATCCTGGTCCCCACAACATTATCATTATGGACAACTGTCATATCTACAAGACCAAGGAGGTCCATGCACTTATTGAGAACATGCAGCATATGTCACTGATACATCACTCTTCATACATGTATACTAATTGCTGCCAAAGTTTGCAAGCTTGTTTTCCTTCCCCCTTACTCTCCTGATTACAACCCAATCAAACCAGCCTTCTCAGCAATGAAGGTATACCAGATGACTTCTCAATGTCTACAATTGTGCAAGCTTGTCAGAGCATTACCTCCAACAAAGCAGAAGGATTCTTTCAGGCATCAGGTTATATTGTGTAGTGTGAAATACATTTTATAGTACTGTGATTGTAGGGCCTTGTAGATTTGTGTCACAATATTGAATGTATGCTGGTGGTTGCTTTGCAACAAGTCCAAGCAGGAAACATGCATTCTAAGCAATGGTACACAAATCATCATATTACCTGAAGAAACTATCTGAACCATTGTCATCATCATTCTCACAAACAATATACCCTCTTGGAACAGGAAGCCAGATGCCATGATCTATAGACTGGTATCAAAGATCATAGTCTTTCAGTGTGTCATCATCCCCATCATCAGCAGGTCCAGTGAAGTGGCTACCACCACCATCATGGTACTTTTTCTTGTATGCAACCCTTTTCTGGGGTCGAAGAGTAGGTGACTTGGTTTGGCTTTGATCAGTGTTGCTTTGCTTGCATTTCACATCAGGACTGTTCCACCAACTAATAGAACCCTTCTTCAGACAAATTATATTTGTTATGCAACCATGCATGAACTAGAAGACAACTGTGCAACTGTGCGTGGACAGCAAGTAACAATAAAGCAAGAGCAAAGTTAACCCTGACAATGCTAGAGCAAAAAGATACTCAGACCAACCCTGGCCTGGACTAGTGTCAAGCAATAGTGAATTGCATAGAACTAGCTTAGAGAAATACAAGTATAGCTACTACCCTTTATATAGGGTTGGGAATGATGCATGGACCAGGTCTGTGTATAGTACAACAACAAGATAGGAAAGTGGAACAATATCAAAGAGCAAATGAGAAAGGAGAAAGGAATCATACAATACAAAGACCAATGAGAAAAGAGGATGAGAATCGTATGATGATGGAAAAGGAAACAAATGTGGGTGCACAGCAACAGGCCTGTGAGGGAAAGGACACATCATCATAGAGAGTCTAGGGCCAGTTGGTAATGAGTCAGAATGAGTTAGAAATGAAAAAGGAAAGAAAAAGGCAGTGCCACATCTGTATTGTGACAATATTGCCAGCCAGGATTCCAATTTCCATCACAAGTATCTTGTCATTGATTTCAGGAAGGATATCAAGGCCAATACACTGCCCTGCAAGTCTGTGCTCAAATAAAGTAGCATTCTCAACATGAAGCTCTGTCTCCACATATCTAAGGAACCACATAAGCTGGGAAGGTGATGGAACTGGAGGTGAAGTAGATTTTTCTAGGACATGATGAACAGGTGTTGCTGGAGCTGGAATGGCTGGAATTGTAGTACTAGTACAGTGGCTCAAATAAATGTCCCAATGTTGTTTGCATGTTTTTCATTAAACATGATAGCACCTGATAACCACTAACCCTTGCCCTAAGCTATGAGTGTATGAAATAAGTACATACTCTTGGCTTTCTATCCATCCAAGATTTATAGAATTTGGTTAAGATTTGATCAAATGGCAACTAAATTAAAATGACACCTCATTGAAACACTTATTTGATCCTAAACTTTTTAGAAAGTTTAGTCCTTGGTATGAGCTCCCTTGGTCTTAATAACTACTTCAAACCTTCTGGGCATGCTTTCTAACTACTCCTGACATTGTTCCATAGCAATCCTTTCCCATTGTCCCACTATCTTGCTTTATAATCAATCAATTCTGGTAGAAGCATATTTATCAACCAAATGGCATTTTTTAGTGTGGTTTCAAGTGTGATTGCCTTCCAAACTGGCCTATGAAGTTCTATAGTGTACCAGGTACTATGGGAAGTCCAGCCAATAAAGCATAGACTTTATGATGACCATTCTACATGATTTATTTTATCATCAATCAGGCTATTATTTAGTAAATCATTACTAGCAAGGCCAATGATACTGTTTAGGCTACACAATTCACAAATTTCATTATTTCTATGCCCATAGGTCCTTAATCTATCAGGAATACTCTCTATATAGTCTCATACCATTAGTAAACCTTTTATAAGCCTTATTATATCTTTGACTTTACTAGCAATTAACATTTCCCTTTACATTTTCTGTATATACACTGCCCATCTAGCACAACCTTGCTTATTTTAGTCCTATGGAACGATATGACTCTGTTTCAATCATTTATAATTCATGTCAACATTTTTTTTCATAACCTTTAAAAAATAGTAATTTTGTCTTCTTTATCATGGCAGTTGATAAGACTTTTTAAATGATATTTCAAATAGTTTCAGGACATACAGACATAGCAATAATAGAATTTATAAGTTGTATAGCTGTTATGACTACCAGGGAGGTAGATGAAATGTGACTCAGAAGAGTTCTAACACCAGAGGATCAAAGGAGTCTTCCATACAAGGGGTCTCCTTGTGGTTGATAGTGTGCACTCAATAGTAGCATGGAGACTAGGGTTCCAAGAATCGTCAAGGGACTTTGAGATGATTTGAGGAAGTTCAAGGATACATTCAGTCAGAATGTTCAAAGGGTGAGGTTTGACAAAGTGGTTAGATGCTAGTTCCACGTTGCATAGGCTACAAGAGTAGCTAAGTTACAGTAGTACAAATATGACCTCACGGAGGAGGTGGAAAGGCACACAGAGTATCTTTGGACTGCGCTAAGCTCAAGTGAGAAGGGATGAATGATTTGTATATACTGGTAGATACAAATTGATCTATGAGGGGCTATCAACGTGAGGGGAGAGTGTGTGAGGGGCAGTGCGTAGCGCTGGCCGGCCCAGAACGGAAGCCAAGACCTGCCGAGATGGTGAGCTGCGAGGGTGGGTGGGAAACACCTTGCAGGTATGTCTTGGCGGTGGTCAGGCTTGCACGCTCGGGGCCCCAGGGAGTGAGCTGCAAGGGACTGGCGCTAGGGTGACAGGACGGGAGTGGTGTGGTGGGTGCAGTGAAGGACAACGACAAGGCCGAGGGGAGGAGGACGAGCACGAGGTGGTGGCATGGAAGAAGAGAAGACGTGCCGCTAAGCGACGCTCGTCCGAAGACCTGTCACTTTGCCTCCGCTCGTGCCTCGTTATGTCATAGTGTCTCAATCTTTGGACTGCACTGAGCTCGAGCG
>QFES01007996.1:0-14886 GCA_003316375.1 Tylopilus plumbeoviolaceoides
TGATTCAATATGCAGGATACATGATACCGACATTCCAGATGAAGCGATGGCTGTTTTGGATTGTGGGTTCCGCATTGTCCTCGAAGCATTTTGCTGACTTATATACAGAGCTACTTGAACCCTTTGTCATATGCGTGGGCTGGAACCATGGAGAACGAATTTATGCGCACGTCATTGACCTGTGACGGTGCATATATCATTCCCAGAAATGGACCTGGGATAACCAAATACCCGTTCGTCATTTCACTCCTGGGCGAGGAAATAGAGACTGACGTGCCGTTGTAGGGACACTCTAGGACCTAACCAGGTTTGCACTTTCTTTGGTGCCAAGCCGGGGAACGACGTTATCATTGGCAACGACTACCTTGAGGCCGGATACGGTATCGCTACCGCAGATATCTGGCGCCGAAATCTGGTTGTACTCATTGCTTTCCTGATCTTCTTCTTGTTTACGCAAGTGGTCGTAATTGAGTACTTTTCGGTGAGGCATTTCGCATGAGATCGATGTACTGAATACTAAACCTCCAATGATTTGTAGCCCAAAATATTTGGCGGTTCGGTCTATATTTACGCCAAGGAGAACAAGGAAACCAAGGCTCTCAACGAAATTATACGTGAAAGAAAGACACGACGGCACGAGAAGGTTGATGACGACAAGACGCAGAAACAGTCACGCGATGAAGAGAAGTACGTGCCCAAGGTTGGGAATGTATTGTATCTCGTACTGATCCCCGTCACGTTGCAGGCTCAACCCCCACGCTCACAGGAGGGCGTTTACATGGGAGAATCTCAACTACCTTGTCCCCGTACCCGGTGGGACGAGGAGGCTCCTTCACGATGTTTGCGGTTATGTTAAACCTGGGACGTTAACGGCGCTAGTGGGTGCCTCTGGTGCAGGTGCGTTCGCATTGCAGTGCTTTTATTGGCTTCAATTATGACACACGTCACAGGGAAAACAACATGTCTTGATGTCCTCGCACAGCGGAAGAACATCGGCATTGTTTCCGGCGAAATCCTTGTTGATGGCCGGCCTATTGGCGCAGACTTTGCCCGTGGAACCGCTTATGGTACGTACCGCGCCTCTCGCTACTGGCGCCTGCCAACCGTCGTTGACAGCCGAACAAATGGACGTCCACGAGGGAACAGCCACGGTTAGGGAGGCGCTGCGATTCTCCGCGTACTTGCGGCAACCCGCTGAGACCCCTATCAAGGAAAAGGACCGCTATGTCGAAGAAATCATTGAACTTTTAGAACTTCAGGACTTGACAGAAGCACTCGTGATGACGTTGAGCGTCGAGGCACGCAAGCGTCTTACTATCGGTGTCGAACTGGCGAGTAAACCCGCGCTTCTGCTCTTCTTGGATGAACCCACTTCGGGCTTGGATGCACAAAGCGCATGGAATTTGGTTCGATTCTTGCGCAAGCTTGCTGATCAAGGACAGGCCATCTTGTGCACCATCCATCAGCCCTCGAGTTTGTTGTTCGAGAGCTTCGATCGTCTCTTGCTGCTGGAACGGGGCGGGGAGACTGTCTACTTTGGCGACATAGGCAAGGATTCGCAAGTCGTTCGGGACTACTTTGCAAAGAATGGGGCAGTCTGCCCTGCGAACGCGAACCCAGCGGAATATATGCTCGAGGCGATCGGGGCTGGACTGTCCCCCAGAGTGGGTCCTCGCGATTGGAAGGACATATGGCTAAACTCGCCCGAGTACCAACGCGTACGCGGTGAAATCGACGAAATCAAGGCTCAGGGCTTAGCTATTCCCGTTACCGAGAGCAACCAAACGCGTACATGTATGTTGTCTATTTTTGCTTGATGATATGTTTCTAACGCCGTTCGCAGATGCGACGTCCTTCTTGTACCAACTGCGTACCGTCGTCGAGCGGAATAACACTGCGCTATGGCGTTCTCCTGATTATGTGTTCAGCAGGTTGTTTGTGCACGCGTTCATCTCATTGTTCGTTTCGCTGTCGTACTTGAACTTGGGACACAGTGTTCGAGATCTCGAATATCGGACCTTTGCAATGTGAGTTTCACCACTTTCTCGGGTGAGGATTGATATTTAATGCATATACCCGGCAGTTTCTGGCTTGTCGTACTGCCTGCGATTGTGATGACCCAGCTTGAGCCCATGTTCATTTTTAACAGGCGTAAGTTCAGTCTGATGTCTGAAAATGCTGTCCTGATTGCGTCGCCCACAGGAACCTTCATCCGAGAAGCATCGAGTCGGATATATTCCCCCTACGTTTTCGCCATCGCCCAGCTCTTCGGCGAAATTCCGTACTCGATACTGTGCGCGGTCGTCTATTGGGTTTTGATGGTGTTCCCGATGCGATTCGGCCAAGGGGCTACTGGCTTGAATGGAACTGGCTTCCAGCTAATGATCACCATTTTTATGGAGCTATTTGGCGTCTCGATCGGTCAGCTCATCGCGGCGCTGTCCCCATCTGTTCAAATCGCCGTCCTTTTCAACCCATTTGCCGGCATCGTCTTCAGCTTGTTCTGCGGTGTCACTCTGCCGTACCCGACGATGCCCAGCTTCTGGCGAGATTGGCTATACGAGCTTGTTCCGTATACGCGAACACTTTCGGCAATGCTGTCGACCGAACTTCACGGATTGGTCATTCGGTGTGCTTCCGACGAATTCAGTGTCTTCATTCCCCCCGCGGACCAGACATGTCAAGAGTGGGCGGGAGACTTTGTCAAGGTGTTCGGCGGCTACCTTGATAATCCCTTCGCTACCTCCTCGTGCCGTTATTGCCAATACTCGGTAGGTTGTCCTCCGTGTGATACGTGCCATTGGTCACCGATCCTGACCGATGGGAACAGGTCGGAGATGAATTCTTCACACCGCTCAACATCGCTTTCGACAACCGCTGGCGGGATGCATTCATCCTGTTTTCGTACTTTGTCTTCAATGTCATTGTTACCATTGGTGAGTCTTTGTTTCCGTGTTATTTCCTCCTGGTGTCTGATATTCCCACTCTTTCAGTCGCATCACGATTCCTACGGTACGCAAAGCGGTGACGGCCGTGCCTCACCTTGTTATTTCCTTTTTTACGAGCATCACGATCACGTCATTCAGCCACGCAAGCACGTTTGGCATTGCAAATCTTCTTGAAGACACCAAGATTATCCTTCATACACTCGATACGATTACAGAGTCCTTGTTGTGTTATTACGCACATATTACGCTGTATTATTGGCCGTTGACGACTATTATCTGCACTGTAGACGTCTTCTGGACAATCCCTGAGAGTTCGCTTGCATCATCGCTACGCTTCAGCCCGAATCCCCGAGGACATTGACGAGAGAGACCCACCCATGACCAGATCAAACGCATTGTACTGTCCCGTTCCCATACACTTTCTTACCCTCCCAGATGCGTTCCATTGATGGTTTAGGGTATCCTTCGCCAGTGTGCTGGCAAGTTCGAGGAGTGCATGAGAAGACTTACACGTGACTACCACTTCCGAGGATGACAATTAGCCGTGCCGCTTTGTCAGTGCTGACAGATCCATGTGACTGATGCCAGTAGGCAGGGGAGGACTATAAAAGCGTTGCGACTCCCGTCGCAACATCTTTAGGCATACCTACAAATCTATCCATCCAATATATCATGGTCGAATCGCTCAAATCCAAGGACGAATTCGACACCGCTGTACGCACCCCTTCGCATACTCGATCCCGATGATATCATTAGATAACACGGTTCACAGATCAACAGCGGCAAAGTCGTCCTCGTCGACTTTCACGCTGACTGGTGCGGACCGTGCAAGGCAATCTCTCCCGAGTTTGAGAGGCTCGCCAAAGAGCATGTCGGCAAGGGCAACGTCGAGTTCTACAAGGTCGACATTGACGCCGTTGAGGACGTCGCCGAGGCGCTCGCCATTCGATCTGTGCGCATTCCTTCTCTGTCTCTTTTTCCGAGGCTTACCTGGAGATCCATTCGAACCAGATACCCACGTTCCACGTGTTCCACAAGGGTGCCAAGGTCGATGAGGTGGTCGGTGCTAACAAGGAGGCGCTGGGGGTACGTTCCGAGTCCACGCGTTGATGCGCATCGTCGTTGTGTGCTGATCTGTCTTGCGTAGGCCCTCGTCCAGAAAGGTCTCAGTCGGGCGTGAGCGCCCAGTTTGGATCTAGATCATGCGGTGTGGGTTATAGTGAAGGACCCTGTAGTGTAAGCCTGTAAACGTGTGTATCTTATCGTCAGTTATCCCGTTGCGCGTCAGTGGGGCATGTATTGTGACAACGCAACGCGTTCCGGAGGACATCCAGGAATCATAGTAAATCTCAGCTGGCATGAGAGAGGCTGCAGCCGAGCGTGAGAAATACCGTGTAGTCTATTTCAAGTTTGCCCCTTCACTGCTGTCAATGACCATGACGCTGATACCATCCTTCAACTCTCGCCGAGCTTGAGAAGACTACGGATTCCATGTCGGTCTGATACTCGTAAGTCACTGGCTGTGGTACATCGATATGCAACATTGACCAAAGTTTTTGGGTCCAGACCCGGCGGTGGCCCTGATAGTCCACGCTGTAAACGTTATTGGCTAAATGACAAGGTAGCACATCCCTTTATCTCCTACAATCTCCATCGTCATGTCCAACGGAATAAAGCCGATCAAGTCCAAGGACGAGTTTCGTACTCTGGTACGTCCTCCAGCTCTTCCTGTCACCCACGATGAGATCGTACGCGATTCTCTCCACAGCGCTCCAGCGGCAAAGTCATCTTTGTCGATTTTTACGCCGACATGAATGAGGCCTGTGGACTCATCTCGCCCGAGTATGAGAGGCTTGCAAAGGAGCATGCCGAAGAGGACGTCGAGTTTTACAAGGTCAACGTGGAGAACGTGCCGGATCTCGCTGGGGAGCTCGGGGTTCGTTCTGTTCGTGTCATCCCTCTTTCTTTCCTTACCCTGCGCTGACGTGGATTAGGTACCCGCCTTCCATGCATACAAGAATAATGAGAAGCTTGATACCGTAGCTGGCATCAACCGTGTGGCGTTAGCTGTATGTTCGACATGTGGCGCTATGTGCCATTGGCGTACTGACGGTCCTTTGTTCAGACCTTTATCAAGACCAGTCTTGCACGGGCAATCATAGTTTAACGAGCCCCGAAATCGCATGATAGGGTAGGGCTGCGATCAACCGATCATGGAAGGTCATCTTACTATATCACAAGCTTCCCCAAGTGTGCTTGCTGCATAAGCCATGCTCGACATGTCTCGGAAAAAGTCCGTGTAGATACTCATGTATTCTGCAGAGCACTGGTCCAGAGCCTCCTGTTTATGTAAGATGATGGTCACGGTGGCACCATGACAACGACTACCAAGGTCAACTTGAGGCTTGACTCAGTTAGGGGGGTGCTGCAACTACTCATTTCTTGACACCTCCATCAACATGTCTGTCAAACCAATCACGTCCAAGCAGGAGTTCGATGCCCTTGTGCGTATTCTTCTTCCAATGGCCTTCCCTGGTGCTAACACGTATACCCCTGTCACAGATTTCCAGTGGCAAAGTCATCCTTGTCGACTTTTGGGCCACTTGGTGTGGTCCCTGCAGGACGATCTCACCCATCTTTGAGAGGCTTGCAAAGGATAACACCATCGAGGGCGTCGAGTTTTACAAGGTCGACGTCGACGAGCTCCAGGACATCGCTGCTGAAGTCGGGATTTCTGCGGTCTGTGTTCTCCATCACGCTTTCTCGATTCAGGATCTGTATTAATACTATCGGATTAGATGCCCACGTTTTGTGCATTCAAGAACAAGGAAAAACTCGGCACCGTGGTCGGTGCTGTCCCGCAGCGATTGACCGTAGGGCTCATGTACGGTACTGTGCCTTGGTGGGTGCTGACCGATTCTATACAGGAACTTGTCCAGACATCCGTCCTACTCTGACTGAAGACCCGGGAACGTGGTCATCGAGGTTAATGCCGTACCGTTGTAGCAAGACTCGTGCCTGTAGGATTAAGATCGGAGCGCTACTATCCATTGCCAATGGTATTTCGATGAGTTATCGGTTCGACTGTACTCCGCGTTACAATATGACTGTCCTACACTGATGAAAGCAAGGCGGTCGACATGGTACCACCCTGACAACACGTTAGCGGCAATCTGCGTGGCTCGGTCTGCGCATTATTTCTAGACGTGACCCTCCTGTTCGCATCATACGGTCGCTTCACGTACACCCCAGCTGGCATACCTGTACGTGCTCCCCGAGTATGTTCCGACCACCGTGTGCTGGCTCCCAAGGGCACACGCCACCATCGGGTCGTCGTGGACGCGTCGGCCGGGCGGCGCATCCGAGTTATACCACTGCGACGTTCATGCCGTGCGTGTGTATGTCATCCCGAGAGATGACGAGCTCGGCAACGACGTACCGCGGGCCGGCGAGTGTCTCGACGAGATGGGCAAAGAGGTGGTCGAACCCGACGACGCCAGCTCAGCGACCCAGAGTCACCTGCGCACGTCGGTCGTCTCCCACGCCACACTGGCAACGGCTTTCGCCAAGGCTTCGTCGCGTTCCGAGCCGGACTGTGCAATAGTGATAAAACATGTCCGGCTGGTGGCTTGTATGGGCCTCGACTCAGTCTGGAAAAAAAAAGTGAGAACCCACTGGCAGTAGCGCTGCGAGAGTAGGTTTTGCAATTTGAGTCGCCTGCCACGATAATCAATTTCAAGTTGGCAGATGGGCTGTATCTACCGTAAAGAAACCATTCTACTAGTCAAACATCAGACGTAAGAAACGGGCTGAAGATAGAGGTGAACAAACCTCAGAATTGACAGTCCGAGCAACCACGTCGAGACGAGAGTAGTCCCTGCGTCGTGATCAGTTTCCAGTTGACAACTATCACCGGTCACCGGTGTCAACCAGCGGTGACGGATATCGATGACCCACCAGCAGTACTAGTCCACAATAAAAGATCGAACTCACTTGCACGGTTCCTGCTTGGTCACTGTCAATTTCAAGTTGACAACTGGTACCAGAAGTATTACGTAACTCACCAATCTGGCAGTTCGGATCTCCGAGCCCGACTCTTCATTCCGGCTTGCCAATACCACTGGCACTTGTGACTTTACCACTGCCAACTCCGAGACTATGTCAACGTGCTCCCTAGCCATCGCGTCGTGGTCGCCAAGCGTTTTCAAACTGTCAATGCAGTAAGAACCCCGTTTCAGGCAACACGAGCCCTCGGCTACCCTAGATTCCTGAGGCGGCGGATAACAACTTGGAGAAGGTTTGATACGACGGTAAGCTTTGCCACTTCCTCCCCGTTACGATCGAGCTGGACCCACTGCAATAATTCAACATGAAACCTGAACAGGACAGCTACGTTGGGCAACGGGCCACATTGTGTACCGTGAGGTGTGCTGCTTCGACTCTTTGTTTGCTGCCGCTCTCTGCATGCGCCACTTCTTGTTGTCTCTCTCGAGTAAATGAATCATCATTGCTCTTCGGACAGAACTCGAATATTCAGCTTCATCTGAAGGAACCGCTGACGTGACAGCTATAAACCGTCAGTCTGGGCTTCGAGTAAGCTTTTTTTGTTCGTTCATGCAGTGTATCTTTGGAGGCTGAAGAAACACTTACACTAGGGCCTTTGATTGCACCCTTCCATCTGGTCATTTGGTTGGAGCATTAGACAATCCCCGTCTGTACTATGAACCTCAGGTCACTATTCAAAAATTCATTTATGCCACGGACCCACCAAAGTATCACGGGTGTTACTATGGCACGATGTGCTCCCCTATGGTGCAGCGCCATGACCCCGGGCATATATAAAAGTCGCGACCTTCCAACCGACTACCCACGGCTCCCAGGACGCCTCTACACTTTCCATGTTCATGCCCGGCAAGAAATCAATATTGGACGCTCTCATCAATGATGAAACGACACATACGATTGCGTTTCACGCTCCTTGTTGTGCCCCTCGCCGAAAAAAAGTACGTCCGTCTTTCCGATGTACTCTGGCGTCTGGTTTTACAGGGTTGACGATGTCAAGATTCTCGATCGATTGTAGCACGATTTGTCTGTTTTCGCCACTCGCCGCTTGCTTATTACAATGTTGATATTAATGGATTGGTTCCCCAGCCTTTGTGCAATCAGGCGTGGTGATCGGAGCCGATGTGCAGGCACGTCTCGGCTTGAATGCTGCTTTTTATTGGCCTGCTGATCGATCTCGTTCGGTCCTTTATCCTGGAAACTCTCCAAGGCTTGTGATTTATCGGAGTGATCCGGAATCGTGGCCATCGAGGCTGGCAGGATATTGTGACCAAGATGCCCCAGTGTAGAACTGTGATCAGAGATGGTCCTCCGATCACTAGTTTTAGTTATCCCTGATCAGACGTCGTGCTTAGGATTGGGCAAGGACTGCCAATGCGGAAGATGAACGATTCGTGTTTTTTCCGCATGTCTCGATGCAATCCCCTACAAACTTGCAAAGATGCTAGCGTGCGATAAATCATTAAACTAGGCTGCACATGGACGATGGGTATAGATAAAATCGTGAGGTGAATTGCGGTCGTAAAGTGAGCGAAAGAAAGGTGCAACTTGGTCGAGTGTCGGTTGTCAAACCTACACATGACCTGATTAGCACCCGCGTTCTTCTTGCGCATAGACACACTAACCAAACTAAGTTCAAGCGTCCAGACCCTTCTGGCCCATAGCTTCACTATCTGGGCCGGTTCCCCTGGTTGTGCCAAGTCCACCTCTAGACCATCCCACCAACATTTCCGCTGTATGACACATGCATGAGCCATAAGGAGTAGATATACAACGTGAGACGCTTACAGCAGGTTTTCTCCAAAACAAAAGCAACTTTTGCGCCGTCGTCATCTGATTGTAGTCGACGGTGACTGGGCGTTCGCCGTTCGGTGCCGGTGGGTGATGTACAATACCCGTCTTGAGTAGCACGAGCGCTATCGATGATATGCAGCACCGGGAGGGTTCCACGGCGCGGAAGCCCCATTCGTCGTCACGATTGAACCCGCTGAAACATAGGGTCAGAGACCGATATGGACAACTACGCCGGACTGCGGAACGACTTGCCTCATGCACAACATATCGATAAGGTGTTGCTCGGCAATATTGTTCTCCTTGTGGACGTTGCGCTGCAGCGCAGTGAAAATATTTCGTTTCTCCATGATGTTTTGACCGCATCGACGTTTTATGTCAAGGAGTGGGTGGTTGGCGGTGCCTTGATCGTCAGTGGCTGCATTGCTGTGCTTTGGGGGAATGGCGAAATATTCCAATTCCTCTCGAAGCACGATGATTGCCTGCTTGCTCAAGAGTGGGTTCTGGGAGGCAGAAGGACCAAAGTCGGAAGGGGATCCATCCAATAGGTGTTGTTGGGCGGCAAACAAGCCTGGAGAGCTAGCCGTGCCATAAAACGTGTCCGACGCACTCCGAAAGAAATCTAGGACGTATGCAAAGCATTCTGGATCAAACTATGACGAATGGACATCAGTTGGGGTGAAAATGCGTGGGCGCGAATTACCCGAGCATGGAACACCCACATCGACCGCGTAGACTTCCTCGTCCTCCTCATTGTCGCCACCGTCGGTAAAGGCCGCGCTCTGTCGGCTGAGGACGAGGCCATTGGGAAAGAGACATAAAAGGACGGATTCGGGAAGGTTCATGATGGTTTCTCTATCTACAGAGAAGCGCCTGCCGCGTAAGTCGAGAAGGAGCCTGGTGAGCAGCTGGGGCTGTAGGGACTGGATTGGTGCTGGGTGCTGAGAAACCTGGGTTATCGGTGAGTTGGATATCGAGACTGATGCCATGGTGGTTGGATGCAAGTTCTGGCGGCGGTCAGCTCGTGGCTCGACGTGACCAACGCCTCGAGGCGTTGCAATGTCTCGTGTTTGGCCGAACAAATAACCAACCACTGCCGTAGAAGCTTTCCTACTTCTTTCTAGAAATGAATGCCACCGGCCATCAGACGGTGGGGAATGGCCCCAGGGTGTTGCTCGCTAACCAGCTAAATAAAAGTGGGTCCTCCCAGTTTGCCCTTGATTTTACATCAAATCGAAGCGCAGAGAGTCAGACCTCACCTCGAGTTCGCTAGGGACCATTTTCGTATTTCATATCCTCTTGCGCTTGCAGCTCTCGAGACAGCTGGTGCGCAGCGTTCGCACCTGATCCGTCTGACAGCTCGCCACGACGTCCCTAAAGGTGGCTAAAGTCGTCCCATTTTCCAATTCTTGGTCCATCGATGGTGCCAGGCGTTTCGCCTCGAGTCTCTATCACGCGTCCCACTGGTTGTTGACACGTTGCCGGCCAGGGGTGTAAATTGCATCTATTGTGGCATACATCGAAAACCAGCGACACCAGGAACAAAACAGAAACCCAGTACGAAGAAATAGCAGAGACTAGAGACACTGTAAGTCGCACCTATGAAGTTGAACCCTAATGAAATCCCGTCTATGAATAGCTACAGCGACGCGACAAGTCGCCCGCCGCAATCCTCATCCCGGTCAACCGCTTAATCACACATTCAGGGTCTTGTATACGAGCCGCTGGATCACAACACGAGGGGTCAGTTTGCACGCGTGATCTTGCGGAATCGACTTACGATGAGTTGCGCCTGATCTGCACCCACCAGTTCGCCGATCTGAACTCCCTTCACGTACACTTTGTACGTAGGCAACTGGTCACGCGTCGTTGTCAGTGCCCCTTTCATGATCCTTCCGTGCAGCAACACTTACATTTCGCACACCCAGTGCATGGGGAACTTCCCGAACCTCCTCCGTGTCGAGTCGGTGAAAGTTTCCCGTCGGGTTTTGTGCGGCCAATTGGTTGTACAGATCTGCCATCGGTTCACATGTTGTACACCATTCGGCCCAGAATTCAATGATCACGGGTCGTGTACCGTTGACCTGGAATGAACAGCTCAATGGTGTCATCACGCCCCTGGAGATGGGAACGCACCACCGACTCGAAGTTAGCCATGGAAGTAATGTAGGCGACAGGCATCGTGTGTAGAGGGAGGTCTTTGTGTGAGAGAGCCGAATGAGGGGTGGTTTTTGTGCTGACCCTTGGTTTCCCAGTTCTCCGACATTTTATACGCAACTCGCTTGTTCAACACTGCTGGGCATCGTGTCTCGCCAACATCTTCATGTACCTCATGATGCACGGACTGCTCCACCTACGTATAGGGTCGGATTCCCAATTCGACAAGTAACATCATGTTTTTCTGGATGAGGTGCGGGAGAATGAGTGATAGCCAGGCGGTGTGGGCGTGCTCTCCTTTCTGCTTCCGCGGGACCGTAGCAATAGATTGCATTCTTCTTCGCGGGTTGCTGAGCGTTCCTGGTGATGGCCTAGTGACGCAATTTCGGCCATTTACTGACAGGAGGACACCGCTCCTTTTCAGATGCGATCGTCGAGGCCCGACTCCGGTTAGATCTGTTCCAATACAAGTGAAATGAGATTGTCGCGGCGCCTCAGGAACTGCACTCACATTTCTGTGCAAATTGCAGATAAGTAGGACTCATACGAGTAGATCAATTACTCCAAGTGCTCGAATCATATCGATATTCAGATTTTTTGCAAACATGCGGTCGTGGTCGTTTCAGGCTGACACAGGTGACGCGGGAACAGTTGCTTCGCATTTGACAATTACCTTTCCGCTCCACGGCGGGTTGGATACTGCTGGATATCGTGCACGAAACACGAACGAGTCGCAACAGCCCTGGCTCAGAGTCGCCGCCGTGTGTCGCCAGATCAAAAATGTCCGCTTGACAGGTCACCACGTTGGTCAGATCTTGATACCGCTCGCACGATACTCACGACGAAAAACATAAACCTTGGTTGGCTCGTAAGAAAAGATGGCCATTCTCCGGGGCGATGGGAGGGCCTAGATTTGGGGGCCCCTCGTGGTCTTTGGTGTGAGCCATGTTCGAAATTTCATTGGTTGCAGTGTTTTATTGCACATCTTTCAATATGACGTTTCATTCGTTCCGGTGTACGCCTGGCCATGAATAGGCCCGCCGAACACCCGGCTGCTCATGCCAAGCCAAGTCGGAGCTATTTACAGCACACATTGAAAAACCAAGCGTCGTTTGATGGCGTTCGGATTCAGTGATGGCTATGGAAGATGAAAGAAAAAGGCAGGGATGCTTCTCCCTGGCGCACACGCCATCCTGGCTTCGATCTGCGGAGTATGATCAGAAACAGAGAAAGAACAGCGTATCAGATCAACGGGGGAAAAAAGCCTCCAATTTCCAACGCAAGTGATGAAAATGTAAAAGTAGGATGGAGGGCGATCACGATCCTTGGGGCGGTGCTCATATGTTCATGGTCGTGCTGTTTCTCGTGCCGCGTTTTGGTTTTTCAATCAGAAGCCAAACGACCACGCGTCGGGTCGTCGTCCTCGGAAATTTCGACATACGATATTCGGGCGTTTTTGTGAACGAGCAAAGTCGCTGGGTCGGATGGTGCGTCTCGCTACGATCCCGATCACCGTTGTTATACACACACATTTGGTCAGATCACGGTGCAGTCTAGACCTAGACTGTGTATGCCGTCTCATCTACGATTTTCTTCAGACTACCCACGAATAACGGTACCGTGACATTGGCATACGAAAACCTCGGTGACGTGTCACTCGTCCATCGAAGAAGGACAGTTTCATCTCCTCTGACCACAGATCCGACTTATCTGAATAAAATTAACCGCCGAAATTGCAATCCGACCATGCTCTCCCTCGTCCGTCTTCTCTCGTCCCGGTTTATTCCGCTAGCCGCCAGCCCAGGCCTGGTGTCCGGACCGTGCACTTTTTTTTGTGCAGGGTCTATGCAGGGCGCGCCTCTGAGCGAATGACAATCACTCCGAAATGAGCAGTGCTCCACGCGATTGATTCATATCGCGTTCAGAAAACCGGCGGACGTATATGAAAGGCCAATTAATCGAGACGTCGCAGATATGGGTCGTCGTGATGAGTCGATGGCTGCCAAGGAGGGGAGGCTGTTTCTTATCAGCGATATGGGCGAGGTGAACGTGCACAAGGACCCTACCATTTTTTGGTCGTCGTTATGCTTTCGCCGACAAAGGGCTGATCGGGATACGTATTCGTGCGCGTGGTGAGGCGTGTGAGTCAGAATGGCGTCAGTCTGAGGCGTTCACGCCGCATATGCCCACGGCGAGAGAAAGTCGACGCGGAAGGGGAGAATAGCCTGAGAGAGAGAGTGGCGATCCCTGGCGGAGCTGTGCAGAACGACTTTGCAGCAACGTGTTGGTCGTACTGCTTCCCTTCCATTCCTTTGGAGTTTGACCTGTCCATTGCGATGAACTACAACAGGCCGCCTTGCACCTCAGGGGCTGGGAGAGTGCGGTGGAAGTGATGCTTATGATTGTTGCAGTGGATGATCTATTACGTACATGCGTGCGCGGTAGGTAGGTCGGGTATCAAGGCGGTCCATGCATACACGCGCATCCGAGGCTTCGTGGGAAGGCATAATAAGATCCCTGACCTTGAGTGTTGCAGGTGCGTATTGCATATTCCACGGAGGCCGAGTCGTCCAGAGTCAGTCCGCCAATATGATTGACATGATGGGTAACGCGGACATGAAGCATGGGCTGGCAGTGTTGCATTGACGTCTGCAATGCGATTAAACGACACGGAAGGTCAACGTTTCGACTGTGATGTCATTATGTTCCCTTCTTCAGACGCTTTGTGGGGGAGAATTGAGCGCACTTGCGAAACGTGTCCAAAAGGAAGGAGAGAAACGTTGCGTAAGAGACGTCGGCACGTGGCTGACGCGTGCTGTGCCATGGGGGACGCGTGTGTTTTTCGTGTTTCCACCTCCTGGTGATGTCATGGCTCCTTTTGATTGTTTCGGAGGCCCTGATGGTGCGTTGGGTGATGGCGACAAGGTGGGGGGAGTGCGGGGTGCGGATGTACGTCGTAAGTACGGTATGACCGTGATGTGTACGGTGCGCAGTGCGCGGTTACGAAGATGCTCTTGGGAAGGAATCCGAAGGATGTGGAACGCATTTTGTTTTGGCCGTCCAACATGCGGCGAGATATGCCACAGGTGGTTATCTCGCTTTCACTGTCCTGCCACGAGATCCTAGGAACCCCACACTGATCATTATGTTCGCGTCGTAATGGAGGTTCGAGTTTTGATCGTGTTGCCCAAAACGTATCACGGTTGAGGTCACCGTTTCCGTATATGCGTATAATCAAAACTGGGTTGGCGTTGAGCGAGTAACGCCCCCGCATTTGTCGTCCGCAGATCCAGCGCGTGTATAGCCGGAATGGTTCAAGACGTCATTCCCGTCGGAAGGACAAACTTGCGTATTCCAGGAACGAATGAAGGTACGTGCACTGATCTCAGGCTGTCGAGTGACCGAACGCCTGTAAGTGGAAATAGCCACCGTCTTCCTCGACCCCCAAGACGAGCAAGTATGACCCTGGGAGACAGATGGACTGACGAATTTGCACTGGGCTGCACTGCGAGGCCGGCCGGGCGGATCGTTTGACCTCGTCGGTAATTTGTTGGTACGAATGTACAACGTTTCACTGAGGAATGATGGTGCGCAGTGCATATTTTGCCAGCAGCTCCAGCAACTGACGGCTAAACGGAGAATCCCACTGTTGACTCTGCCGACCGTTGGCGGGGGAACAAGGGGATGTGAATTGGGGACTTGGATATTTTTGAGAAGGGCGTGGCTCGGTACATTGGTGAGCCGATTCAACCTGCTCACTGTACAGAGCACCCGGGATTCCGGGAATAGGCAGTGCGTGGGACGCGCAGTTGGTCCAGTCCTAAAACATCCCGAGTTGTGTCAGAGGGTGAGGCTTTGACGAAACTAATAGCCACGAGGATGGTAGACTGGGAAACCGAGCCAAGGAATCCTGATGATTATCGATGCC
>QFES01007999.1:0-13790 GCA_003316375.1 Tylopilus plumbeoviolaceoides
TCCCGGAGGAAGGATGGATATCGGACCTTGGATTCATGCTGACATATGGGCCACTGTACATTCTAACCCCCCGATTCATCCTGAACATTCGAGAAATGTACGCCCATGACGATAAGGATAGTGGGGAGGGCATCGACACAGGTTTCGGTTTGTCATCGTCCACCCGTACCTCCGGCGATGCACCGATGGTGTTTGCGGAATATGAAGGGTCGGAGAGCGTCGAGGAGATACCAATGGAAAGTCAGTCGACACTAACTCCATCAGGATAGACTCGGATGGATATATGCTAGACTGCTAGTGGGGCAGTTTCGATGTCGTAGTAGTAAGGTTGCTTTTCATGGAGGATCTATGATGAGGCAAGGGATTTGGCCCCATCTTCATACCGTTCCTTCTCGACAAACCAGCGTGGCGAGCGTAAACGGACTTGACAACGCCGTAGGTACCGGTTGCCAAGAGCGACGCGGTCGTGCTCGAGATGCGGAGCGAGGCAAAATGAGCGGCGCGGATTTCGCCTCATTGTCATCTTCATACCGTTCCTTCTCGACCAACCAGCGCGGCGATTCTGGTTGGAAGAGCGGAAAGAAGAAAAAAGTGGACACCGGGAATGATTTGAATGCTGATAGGGAGGCGCCATTGTATCTCCATCTGAAAGTGACCCAAACTAAATCGACACAGAGATAAGATATCAAATTCTGCGCCATGGAGAAAGACTTAAAAATAAATACTTGCAACTCGGCATCTTCCCCAGTCCGACGGCCACTTCGATGCTCCCCGTACAATGAACGGACTGCGGCGCACACACCGATACGTAAGTCGGTACGAGGGCAGAGACCAGCCTAACGCCCACACCGCCCAGGAACCAACCGAAATAAAGCAACTTGCGGGCATGCTCCCGCGGCCGACGATCGACTGTATCACGCCTCCAACGATAAACACGATCGCAGAAGCAAGCATGGACGGCTTCCTCCATATCTATTCGCGAACGGCGTTGACACGATCGAACCAAAGCTGCAACAACGAAGCTACGTGTTCCATGTTTCAGCACCCGAGCACCACGGGAACAGAGATGACGACGCACATGCCTCCCGCTTGGAGTACAGAGATCGATGCCTTGTCGAGCCCAAAATAGTGCTGAAACGAAGGTAGCGCGGGGAGGCCGACGATCAGGCCAATATCCCATCCGAAGCAGATGTACCCGGTTGTCACAGAAAAGGCGGGCATGTAGGCATTGCGGTATTGGACGAGCTCGTCAAGCTCTTGTTTCAGGTTCAATTCGAATATCGTAGGTCAACGCGAGTTGAGATGGATTCAGAGGGTTCTCAACCGGCTTCGATGGGTGAATACAGGCATATGATGCATTTATTGGAACGTGCCTTGTCGGATTGGGCTGGCACTGCGATTCACGAGAGCTGTGTGCGCGATTTCTCGATTAGTAGGGTACTAGTCATGAGGTACTTTGCACGGAGTGACCTTCTGGCGACATGCCCTGCCATCAAGTACTGCATTGCGCTGGTTAGAACGCATATAGTAGCCCGGCGTACTATGTCCCTGGCCGAACGGTTTGACAAACAACGTTCAACTAGCATTGGGTTAGGTGGCGGTGCTGGTGGCACATTTTCTCTCTTTCGTCGCCGACATCTGGTCTCCAACCAACTGGACGTCATTTCTCGCTAGCTCGCTGGCATATTCTCTCATGTCGACACGGTCTGCGTCTGTGTCAACACTCGCCTTGCGTCCTCCGATCCTCAACCTATCGGGCGCCACTTCTCGCCAGCTCAGCTGCGCACCGGCGTACTCTCTCGCACCGACGCGACGTGTCGGCACTCATCACCGTGTGTCCCAGGTTTCCAACTAGCGGGAGGCCACTGGCTCTCTCATGCGTTGACGCTATCGTTGTGTCCCGTGGTATCAATCCATACTCACATTTCCCTGTTCGCTGGTATCTACCATACACGAATCGCTGCGTATCCGACCCTACGCAGTATGCTCTATCGTCCACTGATTCTCTCATAGTATGCCTTTAGAGCCTTCTCCTTCTGTGGGCCCGGGGGGTGAGCTCTGCTGCGCGTGTCGCAGGCTCCTCTCGGGGAACGCAGCTCGCTCGCCCACAGTGCTTCGGGCCGAAAAACCCTCTGGGCTTTTGCCCAAATCCCCACTCCTGCTATGTACATACCTACTAGCACTTGTAGTATGCGCATCACCCGCTCCTCCCTGTGAGCCACCGTGTTGGGACTACGTGTGGCTACTATGTACTTTGTAATTGTACTCAGGTTGTCAGTGCGGTATCCGGCACATTCTTCAGGTTGCTCAATGTTCACACTAGTCGATTGACTGTGCGCCAGGGGGAAAGAGCCGAAAATAATACACTTGCAACTCAACATGTCAACATTTTGCCCGTACATGAGAGCAGACATCAGACATAAACAGCTTAAGCCCCACGGCGCGGGTGCTGCCACGCTAGCCGGCTCGGGCCAACGATCGACTGTATCACGCTTCCTACGATAGACACGATCACAGAAGCAAGCATCAACGGCTTCCCGTATCTATTCGAGAAGGGCGCCGACACGATCGAACCAAAGCTACAACACCGAAGCCACCACCGTCGTGATGACAGTGTTCTTTGTTTCCGAAGCGCCCATGCAATGGAAGCCTTGTCGAGCACAAAGTAGAGACGGCAGCGCGAGGGCGCCACCAATCAGGCCAATGTCCCATCTGAATAGATGTACCCAGTCATTGTTTCGGAGAAAGCGACTTAGCAGGTAGGCGTTGCAATAGTGAATGAGCTCGTAGAGCTGTTTGTTCAAGTTCCACATTGTCCGCGTGGGAGAGGTCAACGCGATCGTGGGGAGCCTACCAGGGGTTGCGACGTTACGCCCACGGTCTTCGACGGGAGAATCTACTAGTAGGCACGGGATTCGTTGGAACATGCCTCATCGGATTTGGGCTGACACTGTGCGACTCATAGTGAGAACTGTGTGAGCGATTTGTTGATGCTGGGGTCATGTTGAGATGCTAGCTCGGAGCGGCGAGGTTTCAAGTTGGTGACAGCCCTACTACCATCAAACTACTGGCACTGCATTGCCCAGCCCGTTGAGCTTACCTGCTAAGCTAGACTGTCGCACGAATACAACTGATGAGTCTCTTGATGCGTAGACCGATCGATCCATTGGTAAGCAGGGTTCAAGTTCATTGAAATGGCGAAATATATAGGCGCGTATGTCGGCGAATGAATTATCGCTGATCGGGCTGTCCTCGACTTGAATCCGAAATGAAACTCAGCGGATTGGCGACAACCCCTGCGACTATGTCGACTTCACGGTGAGTGTTGCAAGCCTCGTCGCGATCGGAAGCATTGAGCTATTAATACTGATCAGTTCCGACTCGGATCAATCCGCTACGTTGTAGTGCTACTCATCGACGTGTTTCGATTCCCACATTGTGTAAATCACTTTTTAACCCAGTCGCAGAGGGTTCTGCGTCTTATAAAAACCACCTATCTATTAACCCTCTCCTTCAGACGCTGCACTTTTATTTGCTCTGCACGTGCATCATTTGGGACTATGTCTTCGCCATTGGCACAGATCACGGGGGCTCTTATCCAGCAAGACAACTACGGAACTCGTATGCTCATCCATATCCAGCTCGCACACGGGAGATCGTTCTCACAAAGTTACTGTCGCAGTTTCTTTCCTTGTTGCCCTTGGATATGATTATGGTATGGTATAGGTTCGGGCCTGATGTATTATACTAATTCATGGATTTTCAGTCCTTACACTGCCAGCGGAGGTACGAGCAATGTATACATGCGAGTGCTATCGCTGATAATTAATGCAGATTGAATATATATGGGTCAGCAATCATTTGTCTTCAAAGACGACGTGTATCTGAAAGCACCCAAGACTAAACGCTGGACTTTGGTCTCATTACTGTTCATCCTTGTGTGTTTCGAACCTCCTGGCGCTTGCCACAATGTGCAGCTCACTCAGTATTGTTATAGGTTCGCTACGCCGGGATTTTCACCTACGTGTAGGTGTTCTAATACTAGCATGTGTACAGAGGACTCACCTTAAATGACTCGCTAGATCTTTAGGCCTCTGTATGTTTTTAACTTGAAGAATGCATTGTCAATCGAATTTTAACCCGCCTCAAGTAGGAACCACCTTCCTGCCTGGTCCTACAAATGTGTGTTCTTTTCGAAAATGGAAATAACATGGTCACTGACACTTACCAACAGACGTGCGTAATCATGCTGCCGTATGATCGGTGTGTTCCCTATAACTGACATTGTTCTTGCAGTTGTGAGCCTGTGCATCTAAATCTTTCCCTCTACATTCATTTCTCGGATTTCAATAAGGCTTAATACTGTGCATCATCGGTCAATGGACATACTTCGTGTCCATTTCTGCAGCTGATTGTGAGTGCGATTCGATTCTCAGAGATGGCGAGGTCTCATGATGATTGCAGCTGTCATGGTCCTCCGCGTGTGGGCCATGTATAATCGATCGAAGATGGTCTTGCGAGTGCTCCTTATATTGTTATCTTTGGAGATCATTTCTATTTTCCTCGCTTCCATCATTTACAGTGACCCGAGGAATGTCTCAGGTAGGTTAACCATGTTGGATCCAGTTAAAGTTACTATAAGCTGACTAGCGCTCCACTGGTACTCTGGGTGGCCGAATGCACAGTTACCACCGTTGAGATAATGGGTTACTCAATTTGCTGGTGGCTGCCCCAACTGCCAATTTATACGGTAGTTTTCTGCATCTTCCAAGTGATACATGGTACAGCGACATGCGTCCTTGCCACTGTCCAATTCGGAAGGCAATCCGTTCAAATGTACCGCTTGACAAAGCAATTCCATGTCAATCGGTACATGGATCTACTCATGAGGCAGGGCATCCTTTATTACCTTTGGTGCGTCTCTTTTTTACACTCTCTTCTGCCCATGTTTGCACGAATTCACGCGGTGATCGACCGAGCTAACTACAAAATCCTAACACAGCATACTTTTGTGTTCTATTTTCAACATATTGGGCTTCTTGGGAATGGTTCCGCCGGAAGGATGGCTGCGGGACTTTTTCTACATGCTGACCTATGGGCCACTGTACATTCTAACCCCTCGATTCATCCTGAATATTCGAGAATTGTATGCCCATGACGTTGGGGGTGGGGAGGGCATCGACACGGGTTTCGGTTTGTCCTCGTCCACCCGTACCCCCGGCGATACACCGATGGTGTTTGCGGAATATGATGGGTCGGGGAGCACCGAGGAGATACCAGTGGAAATACAGACTCCATCAGCATAGACTCGGTTAGATACATACTAGACTGCTAGTGGGGCAAGTTTCTACTATGTCAATATATTAAGGTTACTTTCATGGAGGATCTACGATGAGGCAAGGGATTCTGTCCCACTGTCATCTTCATACCGTTCCTTCTCGACCAACCAGCGCGGCAATTCTGGTTGGAAGAGCGTAAAGAAGAAAAAAGAGGACACCGGGAATGATTTGAATGGTGATAGGAAGGCGCCTTGTATCCCCAAAAGGGATTGAATCGAGATGCGGCATAGTTGACCCAGACTAAATTCTTCACTATGAGGAAAGACCTAAAAATAAATAATTGCAACGGCTGCTTCGATGCTGCCCGTATAACGTCCATGAACTGACCACGGCGCACACTTCAATAAGTAGGTCAGCACGAGGGCAGAGATCTACCCGACGCCTACACGACCACCCAGGAACTGACCGAAGTAAAGCAGCTTGAGTCCAATAACGGATGTGCTCCCGAGGTCCACGATCGACTGTATCCGAGTCACACTTCCGACGATAATTTGAAACACGATCGCAGGACCGAATATGGCCGGCTTCCTCCCATATCGATTCGTGAACGGCGTCGGCGCGATTGAACCAAAGCTGTGACACAGCGAAGCCGCTACCGTGACGGGTGGTTCAACTTGAAGTTCTTTGTTTCAGTACCCAAGCCCCACGGACAGAGATGACGACGCACATCCCCCGCTTGGAGTACAGAGACGATGTTGCCGCTCAGCGCGGCACGTGCTGGGACCGATGCCTTGTCGAGCCAAAAGTAGTGCTGAGACAAGGGTGGCACGAGGGCGACGCCGATCAGGCTAACATCCGAAGTAGATGTACCCAGTCGTCGTCGCAGAAAAGGTAAGCAGGTAGGCGTTGCGGTGATGGACGAGCTCGTCGAGCTTTTGTTTCAGATTCAACTTGAACATCGTCGGCGGGGGAGTAGGTCAACGCGATCTTGAGATGGAGGGACGTTGACGGGCTTCGATGGGTGATTCAAAGCATGTGATGCATGTTAACGACCGGAAGGGTAGTAAGGCTCCACTGGAGGGAAAGCAATGAAACGCGTGGGAAACGCGGTACTACAACGACTCGGAAGGGCTGGATCTCCAACTTGATGTACTAGCAGGATAGTCACTAGGTACTTACTTTGTGCGGAGAGACCTTCCGAGTCCGGCGACACACGGTGAGTCACTGGCACACCCTACCACTGAGCCTGACTCGGAGTTACACCGGTTGTGTTCGCTTCTTCGATGCTCGGTCTAGTATGAGCACATCAGAATCGGAGGGCAAGATACTATCATGGTGCCGTGCTCGCAACCCCACCGTGACACCGGGCTACTACACGTCACCACCACAATTTAAATAGATCGACTCTAATCGCTCGAGACGAGTCAGGCTCAGGCTAGTATGATGCTCGGAGAAAATAACTGACACTAGCCTGGAGTCTGGACTCGGACAGTACAGGTTGTCGGAGTCAATCGGTCGAGTTTTCTGTCATAGTACCGTCACTATGACTCGGATTGCACGAACTTGAACTTGAAAGCTCTCCCCACTGCCAGTGGCAGGAGGCTACTGCCTCCCCGGGCCCGACCACTGCCCTAAGTTCGGGTATCACCGGTCACCGGTACCCCGCGCTACATTTCCCCGGTTATACATGCTTAGCTCCAGTCTCCGATCAATCCGCATCACCTCAGACTGGCAAATTCAACGCCACTTGACTGTTACTGCATTTTGTAATGGGCCGCCAGTCGCAAAACCCACACACACCTTCATCTTCAAAGGCCGACAGCTTTGCCTGTGTGGCGGCGACCGGTGAATACAGAGGCCTTGGCTTATCTCAGAGTTTGATGGATGATGGCCCATCATCATTAATGGGGTCCTGCCAGTGCGTCTTATAAAAGGGGGCAGTTACTTATCTATTAGCCCTCCCCTTTAGATGTCTTCCACACCACAGATCACGCGAGCGCTCATTCAGCAAGACAACTACGGAACTCGTATGCTCACCCTCACGCACGGGAGATCATTCTCACAAAGTTATTGTCGCAGTTTCTATCCTCGTTGCCCTTGGATATGATTATGGTAGTGTATGGGTTTTGGCCCGATATATTATACTAATTTATAGATTTCAGTACTTACACTACCAACCGAGGTACGGGCAATGTATTCATGGGAGCGCTATCGCTGATAATCAACGTAGATTGAATATATATGGGTCAGCAATTGTTTATCTTCAAAGACAACATGTACCTGAAAGTACCCCTTGAAGACCAGGCGCTGGACTTGTGTCTCAGTATTGTTCATCCTTGTGTGTTTCGAACCTCAGCGCTTGCCACAATGGGCGGCTCACTCGGCGCTTATAGATTCGCTACCCCGGAGTTTGCACTTACGTGTAGGTATTCCAGTTTTTAATTTATATTCCAAGACATGTGCAGAAGACTCACGTTAAATGGCTCGCTAGATTTTGGGGCCTTCGTATGTCCTCGAGAATGCCATACAATTCTGTGCTGACCCGCCTCAAGTAGGATCCAGCTTTCTGCCCGGTCCTATTGAGGTGTGTTCCTACAATGAAAGTTAAAAAAGGTCACTGAAACTTAACAACAGACGTACGTTATCATGCTGTCCGTGTAGTTCATGTGTTGCCCACAACTGAAATTGCTCTTGCAGTTGTGAGCACGTGTATTCAGATCTCTTCCTGTGCAGTTGATTCACAGATTACAATAAGGCAAAATAACCTACATCATCGGACAATGGACATTACTCGTGTCCCTTGTCGCAGCTGATCGTGAGTTGTGATCCTCAGAGACAACAATCTCTCATGATGATTGCAGTTGTAATGCTCCTCCGTGTGTGGGCCATGTATAATCGATCAAAGCTGGTCCTGCGAACACTCCTTATATTGTTATCTTTGGAGGCCATTTCTATTCTCCTTGCTACTGCCATCTATAGTGATCCAAGGAACGACTCGAGTAAGTAGACCTGTTGGATCCAGTAAAAGTTACTATTAGCCGCTGACTAGCAGTCCACCGTTAATGTGGCCGATCGCACAGTCACCACTATAGAGACAATGGGCTTCTTGGTTTGCTGGTGGCGACCCTTTTTGCCGATTTATACGGTGGTGTATACCATTTTACAAGTGATATACGGCACAACAACATGCATGCTCGCCACTGTCCAATTTGGAAAGCACTGTGTTCGGGTGTATCGCTTGACAAAGCAATTTCATATCAATCGGTACATGGATATGCTCATGAGGCAGGGCATCCTCTATTACCTTTAGTGCGTCCCCTTTTATCTTGCTCTGCCCCCCGAGTTCGCACGAATCATCGGACATGGTCACCAACCGAACTAATTCAAACCCTAACACAGCATATTATTGTATTCTATTTTCAATTTACTGGCCTTCTTCGGAATGCTTCCGGAGGAAGGATGGCTGTCGGACCTTGGATTCATGCTGGCATACGGGCCACTGTACATTCTAATCCCTCGATTCATCCTGAACATTCGAGAAATGCACGCCCAGGACGTTCAGGGTAGATGCGGGGAGGGAATCGACGCGGGGTTCGGTTTGTCGTCATCCACTCGCATCCCTGACGGTACAACGTTTGTGTTTGCGGGATGCGGACAGAATGAAGAGTCGGGGAACGTCGAAGAGATACCAATGGAAGTTCGAACGCTGATTCCATCAGCATAGACTCTGGATGTGTATGGGGCAGGTTGTTATGTCCACACTCCTTTCTGACACAAACTATGCATTTCCATGGCACGTACGGTGTCCGTCGAGCTTCACCAACTGAGTCAAAAATGTCGCGGCCGCCTGGTCCAAGTTGAAGGCTACTTAGAGGATCTATGATGTGTCAGGAGTGTAATCATGATACTAGTAATACTTGTGGTCATTGCGAGTCTAGGGATCTTGACTGTGTCGCTTTATCTCTCTAGAGAGTTTCTGCAAGCCCCTCTTTATATCCATCGATAACACCCGATTCCCGCTCCTCAGTTGATCCATAGCCTCCTGCAAATGTGTCAGGGTCACAGTTACTACCGGCTTCGACGGCGTGCCCGCTTCAGAAACCGTGCATGTCGATAGCCATCTCGTCGTGCAATTGAGCAACAACTGCAGCATTTGTGGGCTATCTTCCAAAACGTCCGGGTCACTCCAAGCGGGGACCAACAACTCCCAAAAATTGGGTCGTATGAATGCCTTCCAAGCCTCCTCGGACGAAATCATTGCTCCGCCTTGTCGGAGGAGCCAACCGACGGTGACAGTCAGTGGTAACGTCGTAACATGGTGGCAGTCCGACGCCATTGCGATGGAGTGATCCAAATGATCGAAGAGAAGCGTTTTCCGGCCTTCGTTGTCCGACAGCACCAACGCAATCTCCAAGTCACGAAGTTCACGTTCCGGGATCTTGTTCGATTCACCGCGGAGCTTGGTTAGGAGGGCGTTTAAAGGGTCACCCAGCGCAGGCGCAAGGAGGTCCAGCAAGGTTTTGTTAAAAGCCTTATCGTTGATTCGGAGTAGGTCTGTCAGAACAGCGGGTGGATCTTGATGAAGGATGGCGCGATGGAGGAAGCGGGCGAGATCGCAGCTAGTAGCGAGTGTCAAGAGCTTCTCCTTATTGTACGGCGCGCGAAGTAAAGCTTGGCATGCAGCAACGAGAAACTTCTGGCCAACGTCGCGAATTGAATACACTTGCCCGGGCCCTGTGGCATACAAGATGTAATTGATGAATCGGGGGTCAAACGCGAGCACAAAGTCTTCGTTCATATTGGCAAGCATAATTTTCAAGGCGCATTCGACCTGTGGTGAAGTTGTTGCAGGGGTCTGTTTGTTGAGTAGATACGAGAGAATCTTGGAATCTATGCTGCCGTCGCTATTCTCCAGAGGGTCCTCGTCCAGCTGGTTATTCAGACTGAAAGTGTCCATGTCCCTCGCCAGTTGCATAAGGCAGCTCGCATAGAGCCAAGTACGTTCTCCACCTTCATCTGCTTTGCCTACTCCCTTTTCGAAGGCCGAGGACATCCAGGAGCTGATGAGTGCGTCCTTGAAAACATGTTTAAGATACGGAGTAGACGCAAGTCTGGATAGCACAGGGACTGGAACAACGAGGTCTTGAAGATGTTCCAAGCGTGTACGGGAAAGGTCAATTGTTCTTAGTATTTCAAGGACTTTTTGATCGGCTCTGCAACAATGTGAGGTGAGGTGGAGAGAATGCCTCGCTGCGGGTTTACCCACTGTACTTTGTTTGTGTCTTGCGGATTCAGTTCCCTGAAAGTTGTTTAGCATCAGAGACTCTCGAGTCTCGTGAAGCAATGCGTCACCTACTTGTGAGCATGCTCATCATTCGATCCCACGATATTGTTGAGGTATACTTCAAATGTCCGTAAGTATTGCATCTCTAGCGACCTTCCCAATCTTGTGTCTTTGGACCACTGCAAGTTACGAAACATTTGGTGTGCTTCAGGTAAGAAACGAGACTGGCGCGGGTGCTCTAACTGAAGCAGAATTTCCATTGGCTGAAGTAGCCAGGCAAGCAACGGCTGCGAAATTTCCCGGGTTGGAGGAAACTTAATACCTCGGTCTTCTAGGCGAAATTTAAGATGGAGGAGTTTCGTAACGATGGTCAGAATGAACAGTCGATCAGAATCTTCATCAGCTTGCTCCGAGATGATCACATCCAGCTGCTCCAGAATGGCTGTCGGGCGAAAGAGATAGGAGCATTGAGGCAGCCGACAGAGAAAAACGACGAGAGCCTTTCCAAGAGGCAAGGCACGATCTTTCAGAAGAAGCATTTCTGGGATGAACCGAGCAAAGATGTTGTGTGGGCCCTCGCCGAGGAGTGACAAGTTGAATTTTACTGGCCACTCTATGTTGGGTACCAGTTCTAGTGCCGCTATAAGCTTCTCGGGGTGAGTCGAGGTCCTTAGGAGCCAGGCGATGGCACAAGGAGTAACATCGCGTGGATCTGGATGTGGGTCTTGCCAAATCCAGCGTATGAAGTCCCGAGCTCGACAAGAAGAGTCGCGTACTGCAGACGCTGACCAGTATTCAGCAATTTCTTCGACTGACTTGACAGCAATCGCCGAGACTTGTTGAATGGTTGAAGAGACGGGTGTGCGGAATGGACATGTGGGGTAGAGCAGTGATGCGACGGTGACAACGAAGTAAAACGATACACCTAGACCGATTATGGAAATCACAACGGATGCCAGTATTGTATTCATCCCCCACAGAGCAATGGACAACGAGATGCCGAAGAGGAGAAGGGCGATCTGTATAAGGGCTGGGAGGGTTTCCATGAAAGCTTCAAATCGCCAGTTCAGGAGTGCGTCCAGTCTTTGCTGTCGTCTCGCGCCGCGTTCCTGCAGTGAACCAATTTCGGAAGCTGCGTAGTCACTCAGCCACTGCTTCCCTAACACCGCTCCCAAGGAGGCAAGTAAGCTAGTTGACAGAGCTGCATAGCCCAGTGTCTGAGCCAATACGTTGTTGTATGCAGGACCGTTCCACGTAGGAATTCCCACTGGCAGGGTCTGATTCACGAAGGTGGAGTTGTCGATGGAATGGGCTATCATCATCAAGAGCGCATTCGTGGTATCGCTAGGGTTGGGACTTAATGTTGCCTGCATTGGTATGAGGAAAGAAGCCGTGACCGCAGAGAACAGCCCAGCCTATGCCATGCTGTCAGTGAGCAAGAACATCCAAAGAGGCACACAAACTCACGAAAACCAAGACACCTTCCATCTTAATCTTGTTTTTCTCCAGAAAGGCTTTATCATACTTTCCCGCCTCCTCCACATACTGGCACCAGAACGGGCTCACTGCATCGGCGGCAACAGATTCCTTCGGCCCGGGTGTTGAACTTGAGCTGGATAGAAATAGAAGTGGGGCATCAGTTCAACGATGCATCTATAACTGAGATATTCTATATACCTATTGGATCCAGCCTTGTCGACCTTCATCTTCAACGAGGGTGGTACTCAGACTCGGCTGCGAAAATCAGGGTAAAGGGTCTGCAGTGGGGCGGTTCGCTGGCAACCTTAAATCAAAGAACTAGGCGCCTCACGTCGGAGTCTCGTAACTTGATAGCATTTTTACAAGCCACGAGGCCGACCTACGGCAACGTGTGCTTCGCAATTCAGTGATACGTGCCTCGTGATAAGTTTCAAGTCAGTTTCTGGATAGAAAGGCAAACCAGTTAGACCAGCACAAATCATGCAATCACCTTTGAGTGGCGTCCGGGTCTGTATCGTTGGGTGGAGATGAACGCCCCAATTCTCAGTCACTGAACAGACCTCAGCCAAGGATTATCGAAGTTGCCCGTGGGCGTTACGCCTGTATGCTGGAAATAAAACATTAAGCGCCTTTCAATTCAATTTTTGTCGGGCGCTAGAGTCCGAGTCACTGTACCGCAATTCCATGCTAGTGGAATGCGCCTCCGGTCTCTACCCTTGAATAATAGCTTGAATCACCATCGGTAGCCTCTTGCCAGTACCAGTAGGGTAGGATCTTGTAGTGGTCGAGAGCCTTCTAACTCAGTGTTGGCTGAGCGTAGGTAAGTGGCGGCGCCACCTCGCTTGTTCAGTTCCTCTACTAGGTCTAGGTCGCCTTCCTTTTCGTCGCGCCCACCTACCGCTCAAACTCGTTCAAGTGATCGAGACGCCTCCCAACCTCTCCTTTGGGTCTCAAGCGATGCGCATCACCCCTCGGACATCTCCTGCGAAGCGCCCTGCAGCTCACGCGCTTGTATGTATAATCGATTGGGGCCGGGACTCCCACTGCGCGCTTTCGCCCAATCCCCGCACCGCGCTATCCCGCTGCGTCCAACCGAAACGGTGGCCGAAGGGTGGAACTCATTGCGTGGGAACCTAACATGGACGCCTTAGAACGAACCTATCAGAAGCATTGCATTCAATCCGAATTCAAGTTACCGACCGTGTACCATCACACCAAACCCCGTAAAATACGTACACATACATTCACGGAACAGAGAAAAAACCAACTCCTAGATACGAACTAACTCGACCCCGCAGGGCGCAAAGAAAACGGGAGCGACGAGACCGGCTTGACAGGTTCCACCGGCTGCCATTCAAACGGGGACACAGCCGGTAGCGTCGTCGTCGGACCAGATGGGCTTTTCTTGAGCATGATCGGTTTTTGGTGATGTTTCAGCCCACCGCGATTCCGCGAGGGCGTGATATCGTACGAGGCAGGGCTCCCGAACTCGGAAGGCGACGGTGGCGCCCAGCTAGGCAGCGATGAGGGGAAACTCATCGTTGGCGTGGTTAGCGAGCTGAAGACACCCTCAGGGGTGTTCGCCTCCGATTTCACTACCGTTGTTTTCTGCGGCGTCTGGAAAGACGTTGGAACCGGCGAGGTAACGGCGGTCGTGTTCAGAAGCGGTCGGGTTCGAGATGTCAACATTGCTTTCTTCAACCTCTGTGCCGACCGTTCTGCGTTCAACGCCGCTGCGGTGGTAATGG
>QFES01008000.1:0-17001 GCA_003316375.1 Tylopilus plumbeoviolaceoides
ACACCTCCCTACACCAGCGTGCAACCCAGTCCTCCCGATGAAGAAAAAGGTGTGTATGACCTCTTCAGGCAAGTAAGAAATGCCTGACTCATGTGTCGAGGTACTCTTAATGGGCGCCTCGGGCAGTGGGAAGACGTCCATGCGATCCATGATCTTGTGAGTACCATCCATACACACATAGGAACCTTTGTTGACAACCTTTGAATTAGTTCCAACAATCCAGCGTCTTTAACGTCCCGGTTAGGTGCTACCATCGACGTCGAGCAGAATCACGTTCGGTTCCTCGGGGACCTCATCCTCAACCTCTGGGACTGCGGCGGTCAGGACGCGTTCATGGACGGGTATCTGTCCACACAGCGTTCCACGATATTCTCGCATGCCGGTGTCATGATCTACGTGTTTGACGTCGAAAGTCGCGAAATGACCAAGGACTTGGAGTACTACCGTGACTGTCTCGATGGTCTATCGCAGTTTAGCAAAGACGCCAATGTATTCCTCTTGGTCCACAAGATGGATCTGGTTCGCGAAGGTGAACGAGCTGCTGTTTTTCAACGAAAAGGGGCAGAGTTGGAAAAGGCAAGCGGCGATGTCGCTGTCAAGGTTCTCGGCACGAGCATATATGACGAGACTTTATACAAGGCATGCTACGTCTCTCTACCTCCTAGCGAGTCGTGTCTCATGCGTCGCACCACAGGCGTGGTCAAGCATCGTCAACACGTTAATACCCAATGCTCGAAACCTCAATAGACACCTGCGGATATTTGCAGAGGCTTGCAGCGCAACAGAGGTCATCCTCTTTGAGCGTGCTACTTTTCTAGTCATCGCGACGTCATCGTCCTCCGACCCATCCGATTCCGTAGCACCTAACTCGTTAGACCCAAAGCGCTACGAACGTACCTCGGAGCTGATCAAAGCTTTCAAACAGTCTTGTGCTCGCTTACGCGAGGAGTTCCACACCCTAGAGATGGAGCTTACCGAGTTCACTGCGGTTCTGGATGAAATGACAAAGAATACGTACGTCTTGGTCGTGGTCCATAATCCAGTTGTTGGTAAGGAGGCGTTCGCAGAGGATGGCTTGGTCTACTAAATTACCTGTACAGAAACCGCGGCCATCAAGATGAACATTCGAATGGCGAGGAAGAAATTCGAAGAGCTTCAGGGAGATACATTGATATCGTGAGACGAGCTGATCACGGCCCTCCAAAGCATGCAGTGTCTTATCACTCTGCCTTGTTGACAAGACCCGAGCAACAGCGAAGGAAATCACATCGATGTGGGTGGAGGGCAAGTGCGTGAAATCATTGCCGTGTAATAGACGCAGCGGTTTGTGAATTTCGCTGGATAGTTCGGGGGGGCTTCTACGTAGAGATGTTTCACAGCGACCAAGGGGCCACAAGCATTTGTACATCTATGTTCCATGGTATACATAACTGAAGTTAGGATATCATGTGTTCTTCCCTAGATCCTCTAATACATCTCCACTTGTCTCCTGTGGGTGCGAGTTTTCGCGCAAAAGGTGTTGTATGCCCGAGAACTGGACGAGCGTTCCCAGTAAAACTGCCTCATTCCTGGGGGATATCACATATTCGATGACGGACAGCCCCGTGTTGAAACAATGGCCGAGCTCAACACCCTCGCAAAACGTCAACGCCCCGTTTGCTTTCAATGCCGAAAGGAGGGTGACGATCCAGGCCCCATGCGAGACGACGAGGATGTTATGTGTCTGCTCCAGGGGGGAAGCATTCTCGAGGGCGGACGCCATGTAGTCCACGATCGTGCCCGAATACCATGCCAGACACCTGGCGATAAAGTTGGGCGCCGACTCGAGCGACGGGGCTGGTTTGTTTGACCGCCCGAACTCGCCCTGCAATTCGCCCATGTACTACTATGCCGACAATCGGCATAACAACTGAGCATGGGAAGAGCGGCGCATCAGAGGGGAGAGCCCCACTTACCCGTTCACGGATGGATTCGTCTAGCATCAGAACAGTGTCTGGATGATACTGGAGAATGGACTCTGCGGTCTGGGAATCACGATGGATCAGTCAAAAAAATCATTGATCGAGATGTCCTCACCTTGTATGCTCTTTGAAGATCGCTGCTGAATGCTCTTACGAACGAGACGTCTTTGAGCGATTCAGCTGCCAACATTGCTTGCTTCCTGCCGCTTTCGTTGAGCGGGACATCCAAGTGGCCCTGTATCCTGCGTGTCCTATTCCATTCTGTTTCGCCGTGTCGCACGATGTACACACGGAATCGGACCGGCATCGACATAGTCACCTGTGGGCGAGATAAAGAGGGGGGAATGAAACGACTCCAGTAACCGCGTGCTGTGCGTGCGTGAGAGCCTCTTTGACGATATACTCCAATATGACAGAACAACGCCGACAGTGTTTGCAAAATCCCATTACAAGTCTACGTGAGTACCGCTGCTAGCAATGATTGGCCAATCACACGGCCAGAGAGTCGATTTCCTGGAAAATGCTGCTGATCCTCTCATCGTCAAAGACAGACCTGACCGTTTCCATGACATCGCTGAGTCCCGTCCCATGTGTGGCTTTCAGCCTGAGGTTCGGTGGTGTGTCACAGTTTCGGGCTTCGTAGAGCTAATCGGGGCGCAATCATGAATGATTATTACATGCGTGAGGGTTAACGTGCTCACGATGTTTCCGAGCGCAACGGAGGCGCGATATGCTACTTCGGGATCCTCCCTTTCCGATCCAAGCACCTGCGACAAGTCAGTAAAGTAATCTTGCTGGAACTGAATACAAACCTTGAAGATAAGGGAGAGACACTGGTCACGTATTGCAAAACTGGCGGGAGTATCCAGGTGAATGCATGAAAAACTAGCAAGTAAACTTGAGCCATGGCGCCGACTTTCATGTGACGAGCACTGACTTGAACAATACCGACGCCAGCGCTACCCGGTGCTGTTTGGAGAGGAGATTGTATGGAGCCTGCGCCAGAGCATCGAAAATCTAGCAGAGCGATCAGAGGAAGTATAAAAAATATAGACTTCTATACTTGTTCGGCCCATCCCCCGTCATTTATCGGAATACTGTCTTGAAAGTAATTGGCGGTGGTGCGTAATACCAACAACACATTGGTTTCGTGTGGCTTCGACACCGGCCTTTTGCTTAATACAAAAGCTGACCAATCTGCCGCATTAAATAGTCTGTCAAAGAATTTCTCGCGATCTCCAGGTGCGGTTTGTGTAGTTGCGCAATGCGCGATCAGCAGACGACCCAGATCCATCACTACCCGTTAATGTATCAGTGACGATGAATTCAAGCTCTTTTCAGTGCCGACACGCACCAGGGAACCTCTGAGCAGCTGGCCAGCGATCCAGGATTGATACAATGACTTCAATATGAGGCCAACCCAGTGACGTAGAGGAGGCTAAGCTTGAAGTAACTTGGGCAAGGAACGTGAACACTTCCTCGATCAATACTTGTTCCTCGGGGAGCATTGCGCATGTTGCGGTTGCCTATGGAGGAAACGTGATAGATAAAAGGTGTGATGACACTGTAGAGGAGAAGACTTCAGTCGAGACTCACAATGTCATCCCGAAGAGCGTTATCGAACTGATAAAGCTTAGTTCGCATGGCTGGAATATTGGATTGCTTGAACGCCACGAAGGTTTTCTATGAAAATGTGAGAATCAGCGCACGAAGAAATGCAGTGCACCGCAAGACGAACGAAAGGGACAATCTTTGTCTGCGGAGTAGCTGCTGGAGGCGTTGCTGCATGTGAGGCACCAGAATAACGAGATGCGCCAGTATAAGGGTCCACATATGTAGTTGCAGGTGTAGTTGACTGCGGTTGACTTGTTGAAGGCTGATATCTCGATGCTCCTGTGTGGGTCACATATGTGAGGTAACTCGTCAAACCAGTGCGTGCAGGAATACTAACCTGTGAATGGGTCCACATAGTTGCTGTCGCCCCCTAAGTTCACTCCTGCAGTGTTCTTTTCAATGAACTTGACGACTTCGTCGATATAGTTCATTGAGATGTCATTTTGCTGTAGAAAACGCTGGGCAGCTGCGTAAGGGTTCTCTACAAAGCATAAACATGGTTTGCTTGATCTATGGTCCTAAGGCCAACTTACCAGTGACATTGTAGGGGAGTTTCAATGGAGGTGCACCCTCTTGCACATCTACGTCGAATACGTAGTCGTACTCTTTCCCATTATAAAGTTGTTTACGGCCAGAACCAACGGCATCAACAACTTCGCCGATCTTTTGCCAGTTAGAAGTGACAGCGTCCCACTTTCACCAGTCAAGTAAGGCTCGCAAAGATTGGATAATCAGACCGACGTACTTGATGAGCTTCGACAGTATCCCCGTTCCGGACCATCTTCACTTCTCCGGCCTTTTTTCCTGTTTTCGTGTTTCAGTATGCTGAATGGGCGATATCAGTCAGATTTTACCTGGATCAACCAGCGCTTCTGGGCCAGGCAAATCGGTTTTCTTCACATCGCCCACTTGTTGTGATGGGAGTGATTGACTGGAAACTTGGTCCTCAAACGCTTTGAGGTCGGCCTCACTGGCCCAGCGATCTTCCGAGTTGCTGAATACTCGAACAACACCATCGCTGCATCCGCTAACAATGTCCCCGTTTGGCATGGTAGAGACACACCATACAGAAATGGCGGGATGGATTATGATTTGTGCGCATTCACCGTCTAGAATTACCACCGCCGGGTTTTCACGTGTAAATCTGAGATTACAAAGAGTTGCACCTACCACGCCACACTCGTACTGAGCGATCTTCTCCAGCAGACACAAGGTCACCATTGGGCAAAACCGATAAGCTGTATACGAAGGAAGTATGTCCCGACAACGTGTAAATGACATCACCACCCATTGTCCATACTCGGACTTCGCTGAAACGTCACGTCAAAAACTTCTCACAGTAATATATGCGCTCAGCACACCTGTCATTGGAGCAGGACGCAAAACCAAGCTCAGGTATTAATGCCAGACCACGCACGGCGTCGCGGTGGCCTTCGTAGGTTCGCATTACTTTGTTTTGCATCCAAAGCTTGATGGTTCTATCCGCAGACGCTAAAGGGTGTCAGAAAGATAAGCAACAGATTCAGAACGAAAGTCTGGCAGACCTGTCAAGAAATGCGAGTCCTCCAAAGCAAGCACTGCCCACACAGATTGTTGATGTCCCTTGAGATCATACTGGAGTGAGAAGTTTGTCCAGACTTTGGCGGTTCTAGCTCTCCACTTTCATCGAATCCTGATTTGCGAAAAGGAAGAGTGCAAACCTATCCCACGAACCAGAAATGATGATACCCGATGGGCCGACATGCAGAGCGCAGACGTTATCTGTGTGTCCAATCAAGGAATATTCCGGGTCTTCCCTGTTGGTTGAGCCGAGCACAAAGATGTTGACGACCATGTCTTGACCTCCAACGATGGCGTATCCTAATCAGACGTTAAAGGTCTTTCGGATATCGATGAAGTCGGTGCTAACCTTGCGGCGCGTCCGCGGTTGGAGGAAGATATTCCACTGCATTTACATATCTAGAACCTGATCGGAGAATAGAGGCAAGGGAGAATGATGAAGGTGAGCTTCTCAGCCAAGATATCGCAGTCGTATCGCGCGAAGCGGACAGAACGAGGTCATCTGTTGGTGATACCACCGCTCGGACCTGTGAAGTTGCAGGTTATCTAGTGATCGCGTACGATATACAACCACGCACGTCAGCAGAGTGGTTCAACAGTATCGCTGAGAGTTTGTAAGGCATACTAGATTGTCATGGTCAAGATTCAGACGCTAAGCAAGAGTAGGGGAATAATCGTCGTTACGTAAGCTTGAAACCCATTATTCGTGGGAACTGAAAGACCTTCCATAATCTATCCTTGTATGTGCGACTCAAAACCTCACTGCCACTACCGAGGGCAGCACAGCCGCCATGATGCCCTTCAACCCGACGCCGTCACCACGAAGATATTAGGTAGTGCGACATGCCTTCTCGCTCTCCCACTAGTGGTGTCAGTAACTACGAGGCGACGCCAACGCCTCCAGCATGCCCGTACCACCTCTGCCCTTTCCCGTCGCACGAAGAGACGACGCGTCACGGCCACGGTGAGGATGCCACCACAAGGACCCTAACGCGGCGCGCCTGACAATGCCAGAGGATGGTCGCGCGACGTGCGCCCGCCCCTATACCATTCAATTTCTCATCATGTGAGGCAACCATGATGACTGCGACGGCACTACGAATGGCACACTCATCCGTTCCCGGGCCGCCGTTCCCATCTTCTACCGGATGGGATACCAACCTGCGCCGCCATTCCCTTCTCTGCTACCAGTGACGGGCCCCTCCCGCCTCGCAGCAATGAGGACAACACCACCACGCGACGCGATGTCATTATTGCCCCCCCTCCTGCCTCGCAGGGATGCCGCCCCTGCCACGAGAGCGACGATGCTGCCATTGCACCTACAAGTACATCGTCTGTGTCTTGACTCCAATTCTCACCTCATTGCCTCTCCTTTCACCCCCCTTGCCATCCAGACGGTGATGTCTTTCATGCAATCGAGGGCCATTGGAATCCAGATCCTTCAGTTCTCAGTTCTGATCTTCATCATTGTGACCACATATGCCTAATAATTACTATATGTTCTTCCATACTTGAGAGTGATCAGTGCCAAGCTATGCTCGTGGTGATGGTACAATCTTCAAGTACCACCGTCAAGCAAGGTTTCTGCCGACTGCTGGCATTTCCAACTTGAAGTTAGTAAGCGGGTATTCGGCGCTATAGCGACTCCGACTGCTCAGGCTGTTGCGATCCATAGCCTGAGCCTGAGTACGCAATGCTCATGAACATCTCACGCATACCTGAGAGGGCCTGGTAGGAAGGAGCAGGTAAGAGGTATCTTCTTTACGACTCCGAGTCATTCAAGGCTTCCTCGAAGCCCGCACCAAATCATCATGCCTGGCCTCACTGCCAACCTGACTCAAGCTGGCAACAGCAGACCTGAGCCGCACACAAGGATTCCAGCCAATGTTACAACTTAGAGATGATGTTCATACTATGAGCCAAGTGAAACTCGACACATGGAGACATAAGAATGGAATGTACACCACTCTAACGATCCTACAGCTACAATCAAAGCAGCAGGGAGATACGGAGGTGTAAGTCTATGCCATGCGCCATTACTTCATCTCCTGCGAGGGCCTCCCGATGCAGATGGTCGAGCGTAGGGAATCGATCACGACCAGTTGCCAAACCGTGAGGGGTTAAAAGAGAACAAACTTCAATTAAACTCGCTTGTTGAGGCACTCGCTTCAGGGCCGACACTACATATCTTCGAGGACTTTTCAACGTTCAACCGCTGTGGTCGTGATTCGTATACATAATAGTGCATGACGCAATTCGTACAGCCAGGGAGGACAGAAGACAGGTCTGCTACAGGACAGGAAGGAGAGCTCAACATGTATGAAGGACAATCCACTTTTAGTCGCAGAGGTCAACGGCCGTTCCGATGGAGACCTTGAATCTTTTCGGAGTCTTGTTACAATCGCCCTCGGCCTTGCGTTTCAAGTTTTCATTCAATTGACGGGTAACTGTAGTCGAGTTCTGAGTCGGTTCCTGTGTTTGCGAGTCGAGTTCTAGAATTCCGCTCGGTCGTCCTCGTCGACCTTTCTGTTCCGGAGCTGTTTTGCTGCCGCGGAGAAATTTCAGCTCGACGAGAGTAGCGAGAACAATGAAGAACCAACATGATTCCACCGAGACCGGATTCGACGATCTTAAAGATACAAGAGGGCTCGCATTAACTAATGAAATAAGGGAAAGTACTGACCCCATTCGAAAGACCAAGAAGACGGTTTTCGACTTGCAGTTCCGCGCAAAAATAGTCGACATACACTTTGCTTCTCTTGGAAGAATGCAAGAATATATATTTCGTCTTGTGCAGTTCCTTTTGTGCTTTCTTTCCCTTATTTTTTGTCGATTTCTTGCCTTTGCTTGCATCGGCTCTCATGGAACTGATGTTCTCTGATATTGCATTTTCTGTCGCGATGAATCCTATCGGGAGGAGGTTAGGGATCTTGTGACGACGGAATAAGTGTAGTTAACCTTCATCCTCTAGCCTTTTGAGCAACTGGCTGATCAAAGAAGCAGCACAACCTACGGACAACAGTGAATGCTAGTACGAGCGGCCGATTTTGCTTACGAACCAATTTGTTCTCTGAACTGCAGAGCGGTGCCGGGTTTGTACACTTCAAATATTTTGATCGCACGTCTAAGACAGCCTATGATAAATAACACATCACCCGAAAGATAAGTTTGAACGACCTGAATAACGCGAGATCCTTAAACCGACTGAGCATGTCGGCATGCTTCTTTCCCGCTATCATTTCCCATGCAGGAGATCGCCGAAGGCGACAGTCGAAACACACAAATTGTGACGGGAGCCGTTTGTCTTGCGTCCCGTGGTAGCTATACGTTTTTCATTGAAGTCTCTGGTTGATGCGTTTAATGAATGAAATTCACCCCATGCACCTGCGAATAGTGGAACGTGCGTCAGGATTACACGCTCGCGAACGGCAAGAAAATTCGGACCAAACATGACGCCACTTGTTGCAGCCACCTTCGCAGAAAACTAGCGAGTCATCGACCTGAGCGAAATAGTTCAGCCGAGGGTTTGGGTCCCTGAAGGATAACGAATGACCATTGTACCGCAGTCGCAGTCGACACGATCTTCTTCTTCCAACGATTTGACTGTTCTCGCCGTCTTCAGGGTCTTCCCACGGATATTCAAAACAGTCCGCCCTATAATCCGATGTTCAACTAGGACTCGCAAAGGCGAAGAAACTTTGTAAGGAGCGCCTGGCATACCTGCGTTTGGTGTGATCAGATCCCTCTCGCTCATTCGCAGCTTTTCCTGAAGGGCGACTCGCGGGGTTGAGACAAAAGAGCTAGGAGAATCACGGAAATCTGACGGAGGAAGGGAAGGGATGCGTCGCAAACTTGGCACGGGTGATAGCGATTGCATATCAATCTCCTGGGTTTCGGGGATCACTTGCGTTTCTTCCATGTTTTGGGAAGCCACCTATCGAGATTTAGCGTCGCGAATAGAAAACTCCTCAAATACCCACAAGATGTCCCACATGCGTCGGCGTGGGGTCTGGATAACCTCCATATTCAACTACACTGTTGCCTTTCTCTTGATCTTCATGCACCGGAATGGGCGATACTTTCCCTTCGTCTCCCCGGACACCGATAGGGACCATAGAACCATTGCCGTTGCACCTGGCTAGAACAATACCTTCATCGGAAACGTCCTCACCCAGAGCATCCTCATCCTGGTCGGCATCCCATACAACATTTCTGTTCAATGCGTCTTTCCTCTGGAGATCTGCGTCCTCAACTCGAAGCCGGGCCTCTTCAACTGGCGTTAGCTTTGGAGGACAGTGGGTGGTGAGTCCCGTAAATGGAGCGTTGTTATCCTCCACGGCGGACGGAAGAAATGAAGAAACAGACACGACTCTCATGCTCACACTAGTAGCGGCGTGAAGCATAGTAATAGGGCCGGAGTGGAATGAGAGACGCACCCATGCCAGCCAGTTTCCAGGGAACCAATTTTTGAGCTCTCTGGTACTTCCGCCGTTCGATGAGTAGTGAAAAACCATCTATTCGAATCGACATCACCAGCTCGGAAATAAGGCGGCTGGTAATCATCAGGGGTATTGTCGTTGAAGAAAAGTTTGAAGTTTCCATATCGACATTCTAGAACTATCACTCGGAGAACACGGGGCACTGACGAAGGACTCACTGGGCAATGTTTCCATCTGTGAAATAGTGGTGACCAGCGTCTTGATCATCAACTAGGAGCGACGTTATGAGAGCGAAATCAATGGGAGGTGGCCTTACTTTAAGGCTGCGCTTTACATCGCCAAGCGTGGGCAAATTTCCTCGCTTGAGGGCGTTGGCGACTGGGTCTCCATCGACGGGGCGGAGTGACATCTTTGACAACTGATCTCCCAAAGACATGATGGGTACAACGGTGCCCGTTCCCGCTACTTTATAGTACTTTATCTTCGTCAGCTTGGGGTAAGCATAGATCAATGATACCTACCTGGAAATTGAAGGTGTAAGCCTCCACAATACTACGAGATATTTATCAGTGATCTGGACGACGATAAACTCAGGACAGTACTACTTGTTGGGATCTTTGCTGTCCTGTGGTAACTCAGCGATGGGGCATCGAAGAAAAACGTGAAAAACTCACCAAATATATGGCAAAAATGAAGCGGCGGAGGTACTGCTTCTCGATAGCCTCGAATATGCCCTTTTCCTGGCAAAACAAGTGGTTGTATGCGGTGAAAACCTCTTAAAGTCTACTATATGCGTACCAAATAGTCCAAAATTCGATCGCCCTCGTTGGTGAAACCCCGCTTGAGGCTCATAATAGTCACGCCGCTGACGGTCTGCCTGGCCTGATTATCGAACGATACACCTGACGAACCGGACGGAAATTGAGCAGACAAATGATCTGCAGAGTTGCTATGGGTAAGTGATTTCTTCTGAGTGTCAACGGCTCGTCGCTTACATTCGGAGAAGTTCTCATAAGGTAACAGTCCTCTGAGGAAAGAGAATCTTAGCGGGTCAAAAAAAGGAGCGGCTACTACGTACCTCAAGTACGCGATGCATCCCAACCCGGCTTTCAGAAGTGTCTCAACGCACTGCAGGCTGGTACTCTTGCTGATTGACTGAAGAAACATCAGTGATGACAAGGGAGGACGTCTCTGTAGAGTTCACCTGAGCTTCGCTGTTGGTTGCTGTGGCCTGCGCCTGCATTTCGACAGTACCAGTGATGTCTAAAATGGAAGATGATCGTGGGCAAGGACAAGAAGAAGTGGCGACTTTCTTCCGGCGCGCTCGCGCTTTAAGCCACATGATCACGTGGATGAGACTGTAGAGTAGTTTGGTGATAGCGCCGACTCGGAGTGGACGAGAGAGTGATAGACAGCAGTTTTCAATTCACTAGCCCCTCGATTGGAGCTGCCGTCAAGTTGATAGAGTTTCATTGCCCTGTTCCTACTAACGTGGCTATCCGAGTGTCAAAACCATCACTACGAATGGGCATTTCTGGAGTGTAGAACGGGTTCTTCATGACTGCATCCGCATAAATCTCGTAAATCTTTTGCAAGACAGACTCGGCAGTGGTTTCCGATAACGAAGTCAGCAGCACGAACTTGGTACCTTGGCCGGAAGCTCGATCATATTCTCCTATGCACTGATAAAAAAGACACGCTCACCCGTTGCTGTCAAGAAAATTGTCATTTTAAAGAACTCCCCTTCGATGACTTGCGCCCCAGAACTGAGTCCGATGGGCGAAAGCCTACTGGTGATCGCGTGGATACCGTGGAGGGTTCCGGCGAGTACGAGATATTCGTTGGAAGTCAACTGTGCAAGGCCATCTGCGAAGTTGACCAGCAGTCTATCGATCATCCTAACGAGTCAGCGTTTGAGTTGACGAACCTGCAAAGTTACGCTGATAGACAAGGCCACCAGCCTTGTTGATCACCTGCAATATCGACTCAGGATATGTGTGTTTCTCCTAGTTTACTTTGAAAAGTCCTACCCAAAGTCCAAAGATAGCCATGGTGGATCAGGAAGGGGACATTGAGGTTGTTTTAGCGATGCCGGTAGAGTTTGATGAAGCTCGGTTTGTGCTTGATTTTGTACGACGCACTCAGGCTCAGGCAGTGCTAGTTTCACACAGGCTTCACACGTTTGTTTCAGAGTTATCATACCGCGGTGCTCAACTCTGCTGGTCATGAGATTTGAGCCCTTTTCCTTTGCTAAGCTCAGCGTTCTCGCTCTCCTGTCATGGATCCCACAGTCGAGCCAGCTCACAAGACTTGGCCAGCGAGACTTGACGCAACTATCTGCAGAACAAATGGCAGCTTTGGCGAATTCGGTGGACCCAGTCAAGAACATTGATACTCAAAATCCGGACTCCCATTTATCAATGCTCCTGATCCCTCGACCTGGTGCGTTATTCGTGTTTGATGATCAGCGCATGTCTTTGATGGGCCCTGGATGGTAGTTGGAAGTCAGAACAACACTCTTGTTCGTCAACACATTTCTTCTGCGCTCAGAGCGTTGAACTGGCACGTCGAAGAAGATAGCTTCACAGACAATACGCCATACGGTCAACGTTCCTTCACCAACATCATTGCAACAAAAGATCCGTCAGCCTTGAGAAGAGTCATTGTTTCCGCTCACTTTGATAGTAAATTCTTCCCTACGTACCCGGAGAATCAGGTGCACTTGACGGAGCTGGTGTATTTCTTTCCGTTGACGGCTTATAGTTTGTAGGTGCCACTGATTCAGCGGCCCCGTGTGCGATGCTGCTTGATCTGGCCGAGGCCCTGGATCCGCTACTGGACGACCGAGAGCAACGCCTTCTAAACGGAGAAGAGGATGATGAAGACCTCGCCGATACCACACTGCAGTTAATATTCTTCGACGGCGAAGAGGCGTTCAAGGAATGGACAGCCACAGATTCATTGTATGGTGCAAGGTGAACCAGTCTCACAGCATCGATATCGTCTTGCATTGCTCAAGTACTAACGAATTTAGGCATTTGTCTGAGAAATGGGCAACAACATATATAGCCCCTCATACCAAACGGCGACTTATTAGCCATTCGATGACGGAACTAGGTGGAATCGAACATTTCATTCTTTTAGACCTGCTGGGAACACCCGATCCGTCGATCCGTTGTTATTTTCCTGATACTGCATGGCTATTCGATTCATTATCTTCTGTGGAACGGCGGCTGCACGAGTCCGGGATACTTGTGGGTTCGACGGGGACCACATCTTTCCGGAGCTTTTTCCTACCCCGGCATAGTACCTCGTTTAGTCAAGGGTACATAGCCGACGATCACGAACCATTCCTCCGAAAGGGCGTGAACATACTTCATCTTATTCCGAGTCCATTCCCTAGGGTTTGGCATACCTTGAAGGTAAGTTTATGAATTGCACGCAAATACAGTAATGAACACTGCAGTTAAATTTTTTTCAGGATGACGCAACCATGCTTGATATATCGACCATGAGACGCTGGAACCTTATCTTGAGGGTATTCATGTCAGAGTACTTGGGATTGCGTCCGAAGCCAGGCACGAGGCACGAGCACGTAAAACGCCTGCAATATGAACTTGTGGGTGTTCTCCTACCTTGAAATGTTCTGACGTTCAACTCCTTACTCGCTTAGTAGGTTCATCCATAGCCGTGGACTCTGAATTTATATAACTAGTCTAGCATGCACACTTGGGTAGTTTTAGGGATGAGGCAATTCATGGGACAGTCGTATGACAAGGAATCGAGGAGACCAAGAAAAGATGCTTTCTGTTTGGGCATCATCATGTGGCCATTATCAAAGCCTTGTAGTGCCTCATCAACTCAGAGGCGTCCGCGGCGAGCTATAATGATCAGTGTATGTGTATGTGGTTTAGGACAAGCTACGACAGTACACGCACCTGCTGTTTCTCTCGACCCTCATCCAGACGGCGTTTTGCTGCATTCATTATCTCCTTGCGCGACCTTCGCATCCGGGTTGATTGAACCTGATCTGTCGGGCGTGAGAGACCATATATGCGGTGGTTATTGATATACTCGAGCAACAGAACTCACTGGCTTCCTCTCCCACTTGGATCTCTTCCATGCGCCGAGCAGCAAGCTCGTTCAGAAGAGAAGAATAGACGGAAAATAGATTGTCGAACTTTTCCTGTAGTGTCCTGTTCAGAAATGCCGACTAAGACTGATACTAGATAATGACCTTATTCGTGTGTGGGCGCTCCGTTAAAATCTGATACCCGGCATGTTTGCGAAGATGTAACTCCTCGAGCTGGCCCAGTAGGCCGAGCATTTTATCGCTTCTACGTTTCACGTATTGCCCTTTCGTTTTCATATAATAGAACTTACGCATACGCATTCGTTTCCCTTGCAGCCCTTTCTAAATCGTCTCGCATCGCGGTGAATGCAGTGGTGATCTTCACGTCGAAGGTTTGCTCCAGTTTCAAGTTCGACCGGTCTTCAAGTTTCATGGAGGTTCGATCTCCCGGTCATTTCCATCTACAAAAACGTACCTTTTCCTGTTCTATGCGTGTGCCCAGTGGTAGTTCAGAAAATCTCCTTGAGAAAAGAATCTGGACCTACCGGAGTGAGGTCAGGTCATGGGCCCCTGCCGTGTTTTGTGTTTAGTGACGAAGTGCGCGACATCCAGTCATGGCTTACTTCTGCGCTCTAGGTACGGTAAACGTTTATCATGGTTCAACAAGTTAAATCTTTACCGGAAACCATGGTGAGACGTGTACAAAGTAGTACGAGTCGTTCGGTGTTCAATGGCACAAATCAAACGTCACGGTCGCGGTCACGGGCGCGGTCCGGTAAAGGTGGCAGACCTCCGAGCCTCTCCAGGCACTCCAATACCAAACCAAGCCCGAGCAAACCAAAGCTCTCCGTCCCAAAGTTTTCATCAGGGAATAGGCCGGCCTTCTCAAGGCTGAACGACCACGTGTCCCATGCAATACGTAACTTCTCCTTCAGCTCGCCCTGCGAAAGGTCCTCCAGCCTTCCAACGAGCTGTCCCTTGATCTCCTGGACAAGGAATCCTACGTTTTCCCTCATCGCGTGCAACCTGCTGCTCCGGTATCGCTTCTGGCTGCATTTACCCAAGATAGTTCCGATGACAAGCTCCTCCTCTCGCAGTTGAGAGCCAGCTACTTGGGAGAGCGAGTAGGTGCTCGCCACGTATGCCAGCTCTTCGCAGTATGTCGTATACAGTGGATCTATCAACGTCCTCCGCGTTTGATCAGGAGACCCCACAGGTGGGAGGTGACGGTGGACAAGGGGCCAGAGGACCTCTCGGATTGGCTGTTCCTCTGCTTCTCCATGATGAGAAACGCCGTTTGACATGTCCTCCAAAGCAATATTGCGAAAGAGGTGACCAAGAGCACGATCAGACTGGTAGTAATCCGAGGATCGAGGGTTATCTTCTTCCGCCATGTCCCAGTCGGGTTTGAATCTAATGAGCGATTTTGGCAAGTTACTAATATCGACCTTGTTGCCATTCTTTGGGTAATCCACGGCCCAGCTGTGCATCTCAGCCAACTTGAGGCACTTTGGATCGAGTGTACCTTGCTACAGCACATTCAAGTCACCTCAGCGAACAAAGTAGAAAGATACATACTTTGGATTGGTCTATGTCATCGCGGCAGTATAAATCAACATTCTTAGAACCTGAGAGGGGAGGCTCACCTGCAATCGTGATATGCTTCTTGGAGATCAGTCCCTACGATATCTCTGTCAACAACCGAGCCGTTCCAGAAAACAACCGATAGCTCATACCACGACATCGGAGTTGATATATTCGACGATGAAATCGCAAACATCATAAATCGTACTGGGCCTGTCAAGCTTGAAGGGTGCTACTGGCGCATATGAAGCAGGGTCATGGTGCTCGGGTACCAGTAGTTCACCATATTGGATAACTTCATACATATCGCTGAAAATTTGGTTCATATGTTGTCTGCGATAGAATGGAGGACTCCATACCCGTCTAGGTCACCTCCCCCCAAACCATTCGGTAGTGACCAAGTTCCTGTGGCGGACGTTCATAAGAAACATGAAGTGCGAACTCAGATCACACTTACCCGTAGTTGGGAATACGACAACATTCCTGAGATCACCGAACAAACATTCAAGATCTTCAGGTGGACGTCCAATGGCATATACTCGTTGTACTATTGTTTGTCAGTGATATGAATCATACGGCCCACGCCGGCACCGGTAAAAGAAGTGTCTCACCGTCTCCGGGATGGATGACAGGACTTCGGGATATGAGGCACATCCCTTTGAGATGACGAGGCTCCTTATCCTCGGGACCCTGCACACACGCTGCAAGCTAATGAAGCTGCTGACTTAGTGAGTGGGCTGAACACATACCAAAGATCTTTCCTTGGGGCAGGCAATACAGGTTCTTAGAGCATTTCTTTGCGTATGCGGGGCCCTCGTCCGCGACACCAACAAGCATGTAACTGTTGGGAATCGGAATACGTGCATCGTGTTTCACCTCTCGCAGCACGTGATTGATCGCACATGAACGAAGACGTGCGAAGAACGGCGTATCTAAGGGCCGCTGGAGTTGATTTGGTTTCAACTCTAGTCCCAGCGTGTTGAGTCTTCTAAGTACCGCGGCAAGTCGGTAATTGTGACATAGCTGACGTGTTTCGAGTAGCTTCGCATAAAGCTCTGCAGAATCGTGGGCCATCCGTGCGTTTGCTACTGCAGCTTGCTGAAGTTTTATGAAAGTATCCTTCGGCGCACCACGGTCTTCGAGGACCATCACCAATGGTCTAGTCAGAAATGGGAGTAGTGAGACGGCTTGCATCACTATGTGTATGCGATGGTTTGACACGAACCTATTTAAGTGGGGGATGTTGGGTTTGTGGACAGCGCGTGCAATTTCAATCGTTCCGAATTCCTCGCCGGGGACATCGAATTTTTTCATGGAAGGTCGGATACACATATGGATCCCCTCCAATTTGGGATCCACAGAAACAACGCCCTTGCATCCTAAGAAACGTATCTGATACTGAACAAGGTTTGAGTAAGGGCCACGAGATGTATGGACATGAACCTTACGGCGGAGGGTATAACGGAGTTCGCCATAAGGGATGGATTGTCCTCACATAAGGCTGAGTAGACCAACCGAGAGAGCTCTGGTGATATCGTCCCAACACCGTCTGTGAAATTGATACCATTCTCTTCGATGTCGGGGATCTCAGACCACTGGTCCATCCGGATGCGAACAGATGGGTCTGTTCCAGAGAAAGCTTGCTAAAAAATGCTCAGTGAATGGTGATTAAAATATGAGGCATGACCTACCGCCATCCGTGCTCCATACTTGGACGGACTCGTGATAACCCCGCTAAAGTCTCCAAGGGAATTGCGGATGGCTTCAGCAT